>CM068756.1:3092268-3164768 GCA_035084275.1 Hydrolagus colliei | reverse complement strand
GTCATTTCGATCCACCACTGTTTGTGGGGACGCTGCCTTGCACAGTTGGCTGCCGCGTTTCGCCCACAAAATAGACAGTCGGTTCATTTTACAGTATATTCCGCGAAGCGCTTTGAAACGTCTAGAAGACGTGAAAAGTCTTCACGCCTCGTGGGACGCCTCAACGATGTAATAAAGCGCGATATCAAATGCAAGGATTATGATATTAAATTATTATTTCAGCAAATAATGTGATCGTTATGGCACTATAGTTCCATCCCCCCCCCAACCCCCCCAATAAATAAAATTAAACATTCATTATAAGATACTTGTATGAAATGGATCTAACGGTGACTTAATATTGACTTATATAAAGTACACACAAATTTGTATAGAGTTGCCTTCTACTTGTACTTTTACATGTATGTACAATTACACGTGTATATACAATGTATATGTTATATTCAAATATCCCCCCCCCACCCCCATAATTTAGTATAATTTGGATGGAGTAATTAGAGTGGTGAATCAACACTAGGAAATAGATTAGTCTGCTTTTGACCAAGGTTTTTAGCACTACACAAACACAAGTACTGTGTGCACTCTGCCCACTCCCCCTCCACCTACCCCACACTCTCTCTCTCTCACACACACACACACAGACGGCGTGTGTATTCACTTGTACTTTTTATCCACAAACACACACATACACACACACTGACTGGCAAGTGAGCAGGATTGGAAACCGACATGAAATGGGACTAGACAGACCTCTGGAGAAATACCATCTCTTCCCTTGTTGACGTGGCATCTGAACGCTCACCTATATTTAGATATACAGTCTATATATATGTATTTAAAACTTATAAAATATATAACAATGCTTCATATCACCGATCTTATTAACGATATTGATTTTCGTATTATTTTATTTTAGATATGGAAACGTTGAAAAACAATATGGATCTCAGCAAAAATGATACTCACATCTGAATTATACATCATTTTCCCAGCAAATAACTCACAGGCGATTATAATATGTATATAATTTGCTGGGGAAATTATATAAACACACAATGTGTGTGTGTATATATATATATATACATACTCACATACACTCACATATACATATCCTTAATTACAATGCAATTAGCATTGCCAATTCCATCAATATTTTATCTAATTTAGAATTTTTTAAAATAAATAAAAAAACAGTTAAAACGAGGGAGAGAGAGGGGGGTGGGGGAGGAGAGGGAGTTTCTGCAATGTTAACCCTGGATTCTGTCAGGCGAGTCAGTCATTTTTAAAAATCATCTCCTCCCCCACCCCACCCCCCCCAAGACTAGTAAAGATTCCAACACATATTTGATTCCACTTGTGCAGTAGTCTCCCAAGACCCGCTTATTGCTCAGCAACGACTCCTGAGTGACTGTGGAAAAAGTGTGGCATAAAATATAAGTGATGAAATGACCCCAAATGCCTTGAAATAAGCATTTTTATCTCCCCTTAAAATGCACAACACAGAAACAAACACACACACACAACGCATTGCAATCATTACCATGTATACACAGCGTGCTGGGTAAAGGGTTTGGTATTTAGCGAGGCGTGGGTGTCATAAAATACATCCACCTTCGCTGTCCTCGAATACGATTGATACGCACTGATTGATTTAAATAAACGATCGAAAATCGATCGAATCACCACTATCACCACGTTATAAAATAGGCGAGAGCCGCTGGTGTTGACGGCCTCAGTCTAATACATTGATTGAAGGGCTATTTTTTTTCTATATAAAAAAGAAGAAAGCAACACACACATACTTGGCAGATTCAGAGACAGTCGGTGGGGTTGGGTGGTGTACACGGCGCATAAACACACAACATTCGCACACGATAAACAACACACACACACACGCACACAGAGATTTTCCCCTGGACTTGCTGTGATAAATTTGACTTCAATATCCAGAGTCATTCATTCGGCAGGTCGAATGCCAATGTAAATATCAATTTGTATAAGTGTACGATTCTCAGGCGGATTGAGACTTGCCATTTTTGTTTTTGTCGTAATAAAAAAGGAGAGGGAGTTGGGGGAGAGTGGGGGGAGGTGGGGGGAGGGGATGGAATAAAATGCCGTTTCTATAAATGTGTTCTGGTTACCCTATGTTGTTGGCTGCAGAGTTAACAATTGCAAACGTTTAAGTGGAGCTAACTGTTTGGGAATGAAGTGATGCAGAATCAAACAGCATATGATGTTATACACCGATTCCATGTATTTATATATTATATATCCATGTATCTATATTGTATTCATATATCTATATACAGTACAGGTATATACAAACACATATATATACATACACACACATTTTAAAACAGTTATCTATTTTTATGTAATAGTTATATCCTGTATTTTATTTCTGAAAGCATTACAGAACCAATATATTTCTACACAATTTTCTTATTCTCAATTTTCTTATTTCTCTTCGATGTCTGCAATTTTTTTAAAAAAATAAAGAAAGATCTTTGCAATCAATGTATTTTTTTTTTAAATGGCAGGATAATTAATGCCAACTAAATATGTGTTTTTTAAAATATCTATATGGTTTATACAGGTAAATGATGAGGCATTTAACTGGTGATAAGTTAACCTTAATTAACTTGTCTGAAACAGACCATTTTACACACTGTTAATCTTAGTTAAATGGTCTATAGAAAGTACGTTTTTTTTAAAAAAGTAAATTTTAAAATGAATTGTGTAAAGGTTTTGTTCTGTGATGTGAAATAATTAGCCCAAATTAGTTTAAAACCTTTTTTTTGGGTGGGGGAGGGAAAATGAAGTAGCAACTTTTTCCAAGCCCATGTTGATTGCATGTTAGGAGCTGGCGAGTATCAAGAGCCAGATAAGTTTTGAGTAATTACATTTCCTGGTCAGTTTTCTGTCAAAAGAATATATATATATATATAGGTGGGTTTCCCTTGATTTGTTGGGAGAGCAGTGTTTGCATCCCTGCTGAGATACATGAGGTCATGGCCTTTCATGGGGTAATGAAGCTCTCTGCACACCACAGGACCTACTCAGAGCTGAGCGTCAGTATTGCTAAAACACATCTCTGATACCGTTGGCCATTTGGGGGCTGTGTGTGTGTCTGTCTGTGTGTGTGTGTGTCTCTGTGTGTGTGTGTGTGTGTGGGCAATTCAAAATAAATAGGATAGAAATTGACTATCGACCCCCACTCGCTCACTCATTGAGGCAATCATTTTGCACTCTACTTACTACTAAATCCCTTTGTGGCCTAAACCATCCTTTAATAATAATAACCTTTAGAGCAATGAGCAATAGAGTAAGATATTGAATTCTATTTTTAAAGTTGCATCTCCACAGGCGTTGATGGGATGATTATATATATCTACTTAAAAATCATTTTTTTATTCCAAAAGAATGCTAATTGTCAAGATGCTTAATGTTTAGAAACAAGACTTCACATTCTATACATTTTTACCTCCTATCCACCTCCTCCACCTCCCCCCACCCCACACACACTGTATATAATATGTAAAATATTTATCAGTATTTCTCCCTTGTAGGAGGTGCAATCTTTGAACAGCTCTGATGAATGAAATAAACACTTGAGTGGTTTAATGTTCAGAAACTTTTTCTTTCAAATGCAATTGAGCTGGAGTGATAAGCCAGACCAAACTGTGTTGATGTACCATTTGGGTCCCCAAGTATGCATTGCAACACTCCAGGGTTCCTCTGAGACAAAATAGATAGTCAACCAGAGATTAAAATCACAGATAAATGGTGAGACAGTTTTCTTTTTTTAAAAAAAAGGCATCGTCATCGCTAAGAGTTTGGATTTCATTTTGTGTCATTGAAATGAATGAGGACCCGGGTTCGATTCCAAGTGAAACCTTAGGGCAAGTTTCCGTTCTCAACTCTCTACTCTGTTTAACCCGGGACAAAGTGTGAAGCCAGTCAATTGGCAAAATCTCTTTCGAAGGATAATGATTCCTTATATAAAAATAGTGGTCACTCAATCCGTAACTGTTTAGCGGGGGCACTGTTTTATGCGTTTCGCCATAAAATGTACATTCAATTCATTTTACAGTATATTCTGTGAAGTGCTTTGGGATGTCTTGTTGATGCGGTAAGGCACTATAATAATATTAATAATAATCCTTGCATTTGATACAGCGCTTTTCACATCTTATCGACATCTCAAAGCGCTTCACAGAATATACTGTAAAGAGAATCGACTGTATATTTGTGGGCGAAATGTGCACTATATTAAATGCAAGGATTATTACTACGAGCCTTCACAGTGGCGCACAGTTGGTTGACTCCCGGTTCACTCCCGACAATTTGTGCTTCTTACTCAGTGACTAACGAGTGCCGTTTCCTCTCAGTTCAACTTGCAGATGAAAAGGAATGACCCAGGCAAGCCTCCAAGAGATTCTGTTTACTCTTCAAGCAGATATTTGTGAATGTAGGTTTGCGTGATTTTTTTTCTGCTTTGCTTTGCTGTGACTCTCTACGTCATTGGAGTTGGTGAACAAAAAAAAGCAAACTACACCCACCCCTCCCGCTTTATACAATCGGAGAATGATACAGTACAGAAAGAGGTCATTCAGCCCATCATGTCTATGCCGGCTCTTTAAAAATGCTGTCCAAATCAAATCCACTCCTCCCTCCCTCTCTTTCTCTCTCTCGCTCTCTCTCTCTCCATAGTCCTCAAACTTGGTACTCCCCTAAGGTTCACCTCAGTCTTAAATTGGGACATTGAATCCATGCAGAGCTATGGCACTTCAAAGTCAAACCCGAATCATTAGCAATAACAATATTTGCATTTGATACCACGCCTTAACGTGTTGTCGAGACGTCTCAAAGCGCTTCACGTGATATACAGTACTGAAAAGTAGATTAACTTTATTTTGTGGGCGAAACCCAGCAGCCAATTGCGCACAGCAGAGTCCCATAAACAGGCAATGGTGGATTGAGTGACCAAATTATTATTCCACCCCCCTCAAAATGTTGTCAAATCCTAAACCTGTAGGCAGCGTTCAGAACCAATCATTTCAGGATGATTTGAAGCAACACTCCCCCCCCCCCCACACACACACACACCTAACACCCCCCCCCCCCCCCCCCCCCGCACTCACCCACCCACCCTCCTCCCCAACCCCCTTCTGATAGCTGCAAATGCAATTGAGTTGCAATGGAAACACGGTAGCACTAGTCCAGTGAAAACAAACGCTTTATTTAAGGCAAATGAAGGGAAAGGAACCCGGCTCCTCTCCAGACTTGCTCATTTCCATTGCTTGGAATGTGACTAATGTACACGCCTCAGTTAGCAAATACCAGTTAGTCCCTGTGTTGGCAGTAGGGTTGACAAATGTGGCTTGGGTTTTTTTGGTTAGGATACTGTAGGTTTAAACAGTAGGTTTACTACTCGGGAATCACACACAGCACCCGACCTCAGTGGCTCAAAGAAACCCCGATAGCCTGTGTTTTATTAATGATACTGTTCTCTTGTCTATATCACATCATCTTTTATTTTATAAACGTGACTGAACCTACACGGATTTATCTCCATCTGTTTTGTACACACTGTCCACCCTCCTTATATTGCCTGCACTAGAAGCTACTTAATTGCACACACAACTTCCACCCCCCAACCCCCCCCCCCCATAAACTGTACTCATATGTATTACCAATCGCCCTTTATTCGGCGATGGAAAGTGAAGAGGTCGTTTTTTAAGTTGACAAGGGGAACAACACTCCACAGATTATATTTTATTGCACACCTAAGGCTCTGAGCGTTAAATGTCTAGGGTTGTCCTTTCTTTAAAAGTAATGCACTTTAAATCTCTTGTTTCAATGACAAACGATGCTATTCGCATTGATGAGTCCATTCCACATGATCATTGCTATCTGTGCGAAACGGTGAACTTTGCTTTAAACCAGCCCATATTCGGTGGTGTGTGTGTGTGTGTGTGTGGAGGGGGGGGTGGAGGGGAGGTAGTAGGAAAATACGATTCTGACAATGTCAAATGTGTCTCCCCCCAAAAAAAATACCCCAAATTGCCTAGTGTTGAAACGTTCAGTGTTTATCAGATTATGTAAAATACCCCCCCACCACCACCCATATCACAGCTCTTTGCCCTCGACATTCATTCATTATTGAAACGCCTAGTGAGTGAGTGACCTTTGGGAATAACAATTGTTAAGAGGACTTCTAATCGGTCAAGGAATAACGGTGACATAAGTTGCTTGTCCTCTCCCCCCAAAAAAAAAACAAATAATCTGATTGACTGAACACACTCTTAGACGCCTCGTTTAACAATGTGGACATCTCATTCCTCCCGGGATGGAAAGCTGGGCAAAGCAGATTCCAGACCAGAGGAGAGAGAGAGAGAGAGAGAGACACACAGACAGACAGACAGACAGACAAGGAAAGAGAGTCTCTGAGTCTGAAACGCCAACTCGACTCTTGACAGAAGGATAAATAATTCTCACAAGATTTATGCTATGCACGCATGAAGGGAAGGAGATTTATATTTAAAAAAATAGGATTATTTAAAGGGAGTGTGTGTGTGTTTCTACAAGGGGGGGGGGGGGGGGGAGGGCGGGGGGATGTTATTCATGGTAAACGATCTCTTCAAGTTACAAGTCACACCAATAAAAGGGCCTTGTGTGTGTGTGTGTGTGTGTGTATTTAAATATCTTTGCAGAGAGAACCTGTACTTTTTGAGGGGATATTATTTGTGAAATTGGAAAATACAATTGAGCAATTTTGAATCAATCTTCACTTTTGCTTTTTTTATTGCCTCCCCCCCACACCCCCTTTAAAAAAAACTTGTTGAAATCAAGGGGGACCGTCATATCAAACAATGCTATTTACTACAAAAGCATAGAAAAGAAAAGGATTGACATACACACACACACAATGCTACCCATGATGTATTGGAAATACAGTGCCTACATAAGTTCTCAAAATCACTTGGGTTTTGTGATACAGAATAATCACATCGAAACCCAGAACAAAACTAGTTGGTCGGGCATTGACCATGTTAAAAATAGATCCATGTTCACCCAAGTGGCTTAAATCTACCAACCGGTCTGTTCAACTCTTGAGTGTTGACTTCTGCCAATACACCCTCATTGCTCCCATTCATTGAAAAGTCAAATTGCCCTGGAAGAAATTTGCATCATCGAAACTGATGTTGCAATTCTAAGAGACAGATACAGTTTTAATTTTTTTGGGGGTGGTGGTGGGTGGGGTGTGATAAATGGATTGAAGTTTAATTGTATTGGAAGTTAACACAAAATAAACGTTTCTGGGGTTTGCTGTGTGTGTCCATTAAAATAATGAATTGAAGGAACATGCATTAGCATCAAATTGTTTCACAATTTTTGTTACCGTTAATCGCTTTATACTTATGTATTTTTTTGTGTGTGGGGGGGTGGACCTGGTTCATATATATATATATTATATATATCTATATCTCTATAAGAATTTTCTCGGCGTTTGAAGACCAAAGTTCCACTATCCTGGCTGTCGCTCGTGTAGTGTCCAAAACTATACAACATAAGAATTTCTAGGCAAACACACGATTCCCACCCCCCACCCCCCAACCAAGGATAGTAACTGTGCGCTTAATTAATACCAAACTTTGTTTAAAAGGCCTTGTCACAATCTTTGGAGCTTCAAATTAATGAAAGCGCATTTTTTCTACTCAACACTCAGCTGGTCCGCATTCAGTGTATATTTGTACGTTAGCAAAACCTGAAGGTCGTTGGTCTAAAGGCTGATTTGGAAGAAAAGGCAACGATTGGTTGTATAGAATGGCAGATGTGACAAGGGAGAGGGGCGGCACTCACTGGATATAATCCTTTCACAATGTCGCCTATTTAACTCGATATACAAATATACAGTACAACAAATGTACCATTGACTTATTAATGCACCCCCCACAAAAAAACTTGCAGTCACAGATGGACGCAAAATAAAGATCTCACAAAAACAAACGCAGAATAATAGAATTTAAAATAAACAAGGATACAAATCAATACCCCCCCCACACACACACACGCCACCCCCCCCTCCTTTCTAAAACCCAATGTGCCAAGTTTGAAACCATAATGCTCCTCAAATTAACAACTAATCAATTTAAATTATGCCTATAATAATCCTTGCAATTCGATGCAGTGATTTTCACACGCAGAGAACGTTTGAAAGCTTTGGCTCTGAAAACTGTAGTGACTGTGTATACTTTGCAGGCGAACTTGGGCTGGCTTGATATAAAAATAAATCAATTTCCAGTGGCAGGCTTTTCTGAGACGTGTCTTAAAACGGGACGCTCACATTTCAAAACTCTCATTTCAAAGTAACTTCGAATGCAAACCTCTTCTGCTTTTAAGTTTGAATGAATAATTACACAGAAAGACCCTCCCCCCAAAAAAAAAGACTGACTGAAAATAAAATTGAATGACAAAGTCTTTTGGAATTTAAAAACATAATAAAACCTACAAAATAACTTTTCTTTTGAACCATTCGTCAAATCAATCCAATCTATTTACCGGTGTTACTGCATCCAAATAAATGAAAATAATGTTTTTTTTAAAAAAAACAGGCGTTTTGGTAAACATTAAACAAGGGATTTTCAGTCTTTACGTTTAATGGAGTGTTTTGACAAGCACCCAGGGATTGATGGCAGGCTAATTAACAGGTAGTGTATAACGCAAAGGCGGTAGTGAGAACAATTCTGTTAAACCTTTTATTGCTTTCCTAATGCTTCAACCCCCTGAAGGAAAGCTGGAAAATTCACTCATTTACAAGCTCCATGCAAATTCTTTTTAAAAGTCTGCGACGCGTCAAACGACATGTAAGTTAACAGAACAATTTGTTCAATGCTTTAAACACGAGCCACAAACACAGCAAAATGCCACTTGGAATTTTTTAAACTCAGTCAGTCTCCCCTCCCTCCCACCCCCCACCTATTTCCTTCTGAATTAACCCTTTCAAGAACATGTAGTAGAAAACCAGTGAATGTGAGAGACACACTACAGGCAATCGATTTAAGAAATAGTCTGGGATGATGAATAAAGAAAATGTTAGATTGCTTAATCCCCCAGTCTCTCTAACAACAGTTTCAAAATATAATGACCTCTGCAAATCTGGGGACGCTTAAAGCAGAGAAAATGGGGGAGTTTTATTTACAAAATGCAAAAGGCGATGATCTTGTTCACCCAAACGGTTAAGAAAATCCACAAATAGACACAAACAGCGTAAAAGAAAGTAGTAAAGTTTCAATACCTTATTCCCCGGGGGTGTGTTTAAAAGAAAATGAGTCATTTTAGTAAATCCTCACTTCGGTATTTGTGACCATTACACATATCCATAACTCGTTTTTAAAACATAAATAAAACAAAACTCTATTTAGTCTCTGAGTCTAACAAGTAAGTACACGCGGCATTTTTATTTATCACTGGGTTAATTAAACTAAATATATAAAAAAACACGAGAGAAATATTTTATCAGACAGAGCTGAAGGTACTTTCAGTTTTTAATCAGCTTTTTAAGTGTTGTGTTCCTACCCTTAAACCGGAACTCAAAGAATAATTCAAAACTCTTGTTAAATCCACTTTGCACGAATGTTTAAACCGGTTTGCACTGTCCCCACCCCCACACCCCCTTCAATCGGATTGCAAGTCCTATCATACGTTATTTAAAAAAATATTATTCGGTTTCCCAAAATAGGTAAACCAAGTCTAGGGGAATAAAACACACATATATGTATAAACCGTATGTGCAAATGCAAGCATTTAGAACTATATTTAAACAGCGAGAGATCCAAACTGTTAATTGTACATTAAATAGTACATTGTTAATTGTACATTATACGGCTTTAGGGGGGGGGGGGGGGGGGAATAGCTATTAATTACCAAAGAACACAGAAACCCTGACACATCTATTAATATCGACGGTGGGTGGAATAGATTTAACAGAATGGAATAACATTTCAGTCTAGAATTGTCATTGTCAGAAATATAACAGTGTGTAACAGTGAGGTCCTGGCTGGATAATTCTAAATCAATTATAAAATCGTATAAAGAATGAGATAGTGAATGTGCACATGTTATTTTAGCTCGAGATTTTTAATGCCCTCTCTCTGGTTTCAATTTTTAACCAGGAGCTAATATTTCGGGGTGTAATTGGGAGTAGAGCAAAAAAGGTCTTATTTTAACTGCTCCCAAATTTTTTGCCACAAACCAATGACTGCAAGCGAAAAAAAGTAGTCTGAGCTGTTTAGTTTCAGACAGAGATACCCAGTGAGGAAGTTACTGTTCCTCTCACATTGTGATATTATTTTACTGAGAGAAAGAGAGAGAGAGAGAGAGATGTCAGGATAAAAGTCTTAACAAGAGATTGAACCCTAAAAATCAAACCCAGCCCCTCATTAATCCACATCCAACCGATCGCCTTTCATCAAAACAAAATCAGTCGAAAGTCAATGCAGAAGGCGATATCTTTTTTTAAAAAAATACAATTGTTGAATAATCTGTACTGTAGTGAACTGACAATGTAATAAGTTTCTCCTCCCCGCCCCCCCTCCCCACCCACCCAACCCCACCACCAAAGCAAACTTTCAATAAGATGGGAGGAGAGCAAAATATTTATAAAAGATTTTATTTAAACTCCCCCAACTTTCTCGTGATATGTGCCACTATGGTTTTCTCTAAGGAGAGAGTGAAATTAAGGCTTTTCCATGTGCTTGTTTTATTTATATTTTGCTTGTGTTATGATATATATATATATATTAAAATCTTTGTCGATAATCCACAGCCTATATTTGTTTCATACAATTTTCTAACTAACCCTTGCTCGGCTGTCACTCACGACAGACTTAAACCATCTTGACTTTTAGGGTTACAACGTGTATTTAATATAAATATACATTTATTTTGCATTATTATTTATAATAATGAAATCCAAAGCCAAAGTTTTCCGGATGAATCTGACTTCTTGAGTAAAGAAAAATACTATTTGAATACTATACTGATGAAAAAAGCTAAAATATGTGGTGGATTCTATTGATGCATTTGCAGGTGATGTGTGCAGAAAACATTGAATCGAAATGATTTAATTTTTTTTAAATGCTATTTTTATTTGAATAATTTTCTGGACTGAAAGAACTTTTATTGGGGGTTGAGTCAGTGAACTCAAACTCATCACGAAACACATTTGTTCTTCAGATGTACTGTGGGTATGCTATACAAGGTGTTATGTATTATCATATAAAGCACATTAAACAGCTCTTTAAAGCAACTGTGTGAATAGATTTAATATCAAATAAAAATCGACATCATTGCTATGAAACATATAACGTAAATAGCTTTTTTTAAAAAACAAGAAAGGAAAAAGCCTTCGGTAGATCATTGCCACTGATGTGGAGGTTAAAATCAGACACCTGTACCCACATATATCATAACACAAATTATCTTAATTTACCTCCTATCTGTAGAGCACTTCACATTTTAACCCAAATATTATAGCAAAATGTTATGTCTGGCTGCCGCCTTTGCAAGTTTCCGTTTGATAGATTTAATCCTCGATATTTAACACAATGGAATATTTTCCAAGTTGTTTCTAGGGGAGCTGTGATGTTAACATCCATTTACATTCCTTCTCATTAAAATGCGCGTTCAATACACCGTGAAAAATATAGGTGACAACAAAAATCACGTCGTATCATTATATCCTCTCGTCCCCGCCCCCACCCCCCCAACTGTATCTCTCACCATTTGATTAAGTGCCTTTGTTTTAGAATAAACCGACACTGGATGCAATAGCAAATCACTTGTTGCATAGGAAACCGCATTTTGCTCCTTGAATTCATCCTCGGTTGTTCAATTGCAACCACAACAACAACCAAAAAAATACATACACAAAACTGGACAGGTAAGTGCAGATTTGAAATGTATCATTTAGCTTGAACCTATTCATTAAAATCTTGGCCAAGGCATGGCAAGGAATGTTCAATCTTTTTTCAAACAAAAAGTAAAACCTGTTTAAAAGGAGTCTGCCCGTGTTTACTGATTGAATTTAACCTTTATTATTTTTAAATCAGTGAACGTAAACTCGCCTCTTCCCCCGCCCCCCAAAGATTAATCAGGTAAATGTATATTAAGAGTATTTCCATCCTTAGGGTTTAAAGCTAAGGCTTTTAGTAGTGATTTGCACACAGTAGCACGGCGAGAGAGATATAAAATTTCATTCCAAGAATATAAAACTCCTGTTTTTTTCAAACAAAAATTGTGTGCACAAATAAAAAATAAAATTCAAGTTACAGTAGATTGGGGGGGGAGGGGGGTGTTTTAAATTAAACGTGCATTGTGTACTATCATTGAGACAATGACAGACCCAATGATAATCCGCAAGGTGGCGTCATCTGAAAGAGGTTTTCAGGAGAAACAGCGACCTTGGGTATTGAGAGAACATCATTTGAAATAATAAGCATTGCAATTAGTAGGCGAGGAAACTCACAGAGTGAACCATTGCAACTTCAACATATCAACCGTCTGCTCTGTGAGCATCATGTCGGGTTTCATTAACTCACTACCCTAGTGTGTGTGAGCTACAACTGTGTATAGAGTAGTCTTTATGCCCATTTATTATAATAATAATAATAATAATCCTTGCATTTGATATAGTGCCTTATCACACCATTGAGATGCCTCAAAGCGCTTCATGGAATATACTGTAATGTGAATTGACTGTGTTTTGTGGGCGAAATGCGGCAGACAATTGTTAAATTATTTGATACTACTATTACTAATAATAATCCTTGCATTTGATACAGCACCTTATCACGTCCTCCAGACGTCTCAAAGCACTTCACAGAATATACTGTAAAGTGAATTGACTGTATATTTGTGGGGGAAACGTGGCAGCCAACTGCGCACAGCAGAGTCCCCCACAAACGGTCGTGGATTGAAATGACCAATTTTATTATTGTTTTATTTTGAGGGATTATTCTCAGGGCGTGTGGAGTAAGGAAACTTGCCCAAAGTTTCACCCCGACTTGCTTGGAATCGAACCCAGGTCTCTCGCTTGTAAGTCAAGAGTGCTCTAACCACTGAGCTATAGGACTCCACGATGGGAGGTTGAGGTGAAAATACTGTATGTAATGAAGGCGTTCAACATCTGGAGCTAGACACAGCAAAAGTATTGCAGGAACCTTGTTATTCATGCTGTTAGTTTCAATCATAATCTTATTGAGTGGACATCACCACTCATCAATCAAGCAGAGCAAGCGGGTTGTTGGATCCAAACACCCAGCACTGAACCAAACAAGAACTGCATAAAAGCATGTCAACATTTCATAATTAAATACCAGTGAATGTTGTAATCAAATTCTCCCTTTGGATTTCAAAAGCTGCTACCACAGGATTTCAGTCTCAGGGTATGATTTTGTTTTGCTGAGTGATTCATATTTACTATAAAGCACGATTGCCAACATGTGAAAGAGAAAGTCAAAAATAGAAAATCTTCAAGTTATTATGATGACAATAATAAAAGCTGCGTTATTGAATAAATGCATTTTGTTGTCGTTGTTGTTGCTCAATTAGATTTGACTGCGGAGTTACGAATGGTTAAGATCACAGGAGGTGATGATTAGTTGCAATAATAGGTATTATTATTATTGGTATTATTATCTAGTGTGGCGAGGAGTTTAATCCATTTCCCTCCCTTCTACTTTTTAAACAATGATGTTTCTGTGTGGCTGAGTATCCAGGCCCTTCCTCTTTAAAGCACCCTTGCCCTGAGCTGGTAAAATCTGTGAGGAAATCCTGCCAGGTTTGAAAAGACAGAGGGAAAACTGGATATACAGTAATTGCAGATTTAGCAAGTGCTGTGTGTTTATTTACAACTGACCTAGACTATGAACTCAAACCTCCCCTCCACGGGGGTCTGGTGTAGTGGGCTAGAGTACAACTGGCTGAGCCAAGCTGGCATCCAACTACAGTATGTCCACCACATAGTTTAGCTCATGTTTATAGGAAGTTTCTGTCAGATTAATATTCCTTCGGTATCGGGGTAAGTAGCTAGCTTCTGACCACTGCTTTCCTTCCTTTCCCTATTAGGCAGAAGTCATCAAGGACTTGCTTTCGGGGAAATTGCAGGTGTGAAACAGTTTCCTACCACCCAGCAACTGTGGGTGAACAGGCAACAACCAACTGTTAAACGTACCACCCACTCTGCAGCTGTGACAACACGAGGTAGCGTTTTGCAGCCAGCGCTGTGCTAGTTATTAAAAGTACTACAATTTTGTGAGGTCACCTCCATCAGGGTGTCTGGGATAAAATAATCACCCCAGCATTTAATTGCATGTTTCCGAAAACTCCCACACAGCAGCCCCGGCATTATATTCAAGCAACTTTCTGTTCATTTACCTCTGTTTAGAACGAGGGCTCGGTCGATTAAAAAGGTCGAGGAGATTTGACTCAAAAATCAGATGGGATTTTTGGCAATTAGGGACTTTGAGCGCCTGGTTGAGGCTGACACGCCAATGAAATGTTGGAGGTGCCATCCATTGGATGAGAATTTAAACGTGGGTTTCTGTCTACCTGTTCAGGTAGATGTTAAAGCATCCATGACATCTATTCCAAACTAGTCTTTTTTTCTTTGTCGATTTTTGTGACAGACTGGTTGGTTCTTGGACCCTGTGTCCAACCATATCAATAAGATTGTAGTGCACAAGTCTTTTGTAAACAAGCGAAAATGGATTATGTTTTACTACAGTTGTTAGCAAATACAGTATTGTGGTCATTGTTTTGACCCATGACTACAAAAGCTAAAGTGTGCATTGAAACGCTCGAGGTCACTTGAAGTCAAGTCAAGGTTAGCTGTAAAGGGTATGGCTTTCAATAGATTAATGACTATGTAATGTGAATCTCCAAGGGAGTGTATTTCTTTCACTCTTGTAAAATGATTTGATTAACAACTGTAATTTTCTGTAGTCACTTGCAAAAAATAATAAATAGCCACGTACTTTAAAAGATATTGCATTTAATAGGAATGATTGGCTGGGTTGCATTTTAATTGTTTAAACCTTGAGCTGAACACGCAAAGTTTTCATAGCAGACTCATTGTAATACTTGCCACATCACACTTGCGATGAACTGTCGTATTTTTCACCCCTGTTTGTTTTTAACAACAGCAAAATCCAACAAATTTACACTTGTGTAGCGCCTTTCACGTCGGGAGGACATCCCAAGGCATTGGGATGAGAGAACTTTGTCGTAAAAAGGCACTCTATCAAATGTAAGGATAATTATTTTGATTATTATCCTGAGGATTTAAAAGAAAGTTCTTCAACATGCAAGTCATTCAGCATTTACAGCTCTATGTATAGTTCTGCACTAACTCACTGACGTTAACATTCTTATCAGTTGAACTAATCTCAGCTCAAATCAAACAATAGACTCCCTAAACCTGGAGTGATTTAGTGTCTGAATTAGCTAACTAAGGTTTGGTTAACTTGGAGATTTTTTTTCTTGAAAAAAACCTGACAAATTCTGTTCAAATAGAGGCCTTCAGCAGCATTAAAATTCACAGATGAAAAATGAGTTACAAATGTGAGCTGTCATACTATATGCAGCACTTAATCCTGTTCCCCCAGCCCTTTAGGATTCTTGAGAACAGCTATACAGTGGATGGGCTCATTGCAATCCGCTGGCACATTAATAGTTATCATTATAATTAAAATAAAATAATTATAAAGAGCATGGTATTGTTTTGAGATGCACACACTGGATTCTGTCAAAACCTATACTGTAGCTGTTGAAAGATATTGCATCTCAATTTACCTCTCTGACTGGAATTCATCCCTCTGACTTAAGACTTATTTCTTTGACAGTGTTTTCGGTGAAAGTTTCCATGTAAATGTAAATTGTATCTGAAGATAGAACTTACAAATGTGCTTTACTGTGAGCCTGGACATTGTGGAATGCACAATTGCTTTAAGGGAACTTCATCGATACTTTTCCCTCAAGTCAGTTATGCTCTTTGCACAACAAATGGCCAATTTGCTGCCTCGCTGAAGACTTTTTATTGCAGGATATTTTTTCGTTTAATTGCCTCGCGAGAGAAAGGCAGCGGACAGTAACGGACATTTGGCTCCAGTGCAGCCAAACCAGTTATTTAGTTGTATTATCCATCTATATTTAGTAACTCAATACAGTCTTGATTGTGTTGTGTTTTCTAATCTTTGGTTAGATCCCTAGAATTTGTCAGTTCCATTGCGGATTGAATAATTGACCGGATCGAAACCAGGAGACAGGTCGCCCAGCAGCTTGACATTTAACCTTTCCTTCACTAACTAGGCCTAATTGATGCAGTTGTCAGTCATCTGGGCGGCAAACGATTTCAGTGGGGTTAACAAGGGAAAGTTTCTCAACAGGATTTTCAAATTCAATGGGTTATGTAGAAAACTGCAGTTAAAACAATACAGTTTTTACATCACAGTGTTCCCTCACCTTTTGTTTTTTGGCATTGTGAACGAGTGGTTTAGTTTCGTCGTTTTGGTGCTCGGGGGGAAAAAATGGACAAGGCACTTTTTTTTCCATACCTTAGGGGCAAAATTTTCACCTTGGTCTACGTTTTAACTTTGTTTTCTTAGCATTTTGCCTTACGTTCTGAAGCCTTTTTATGTCTTGTAAAGAACTACAGACAACTGACGTCAAACGTTAAGGCGCTCAATTCGAGAGTTTGGCAAATTCTGGCCGCTCTAAAACTATATGTAAATAGAATAAATCTTAAACCCTGGTGGAATTTTCTCCCCATCTGCGTAGAAGAGTAAGAAGTTGCGCTGTTTCGAAACAGCAGAACCTTGTCAAGTTACACCTCTGGGTTTTTTTTTCCACAGGACCATAGGCTAATAGGAGCATTTGTTCAGGCAATGAAAACGGTAACTTGAGAGTTCCCCTTGAAGACTTGAAGTGTCTGCTACCCATCATGTGAGCCTGATCAGCTTGCTGAAGGAGGAAGCAGATGCAAATGTCACTTACAGACTGGCACATCAATTAAAATTGACAAAGAAAAATATTGTGATACGACAGCGCCTAGATGGGCTGGCTGACATTAACAGCACTAAAAGTTTACCCCCCAACAGGTACTTATGTTTCAAGTTGTACAATGATGTTTAAGTATAATAATAAAAAAAACTTAAATGTAAATTGTTGTTCCAGTTGATCCCACTTGAGCTCAATAGACAAAACATGAATGCTGGGCATTCAAATTATAGGATTGATGACACGAGTGTTTGCCTTATACTTACAGAGGGGATTACACCTGGTTTCACAGTGGTTTGAAAATATATTATTCCATTTTTATTAAATTATACGCTGTAAATTAATAAATTCAACTGGCAAGGAAGGAAAGAAACATGATTGACACCCACTGTTTGGATACAGAGTTCAATCTGAAGTTACTGCGTCTCATTTTAAGAAACCCAAAAAACAAACCTCAAGACAGACGGAGTTGTGTTACTTTGCCATCAGAGATCCAAAATTCCAGCTAGTCTTAATCTGTTAAATTGCTTCAAATTGTGTATAATTGTGGAAAATTCTTAAATTCGTATAAAGTTTGTATAAAAGCTTTTAAATTCAGGCTGAATTTAAGAACTTTGTCCACTTCTGGGAACATTTACAGGGATAGACTGTAACATATATCAACTGTGCATTTTGTAGGCTAATACGGCAGCAGTGCCTTGAAAACAACCATAAACTGAATAATCTATTTTTGTTTATCCAGGGGGATTGTTTGCCAGGAGACTGATTGAACTCCTTTCAGGCATGGGGGGGGACCTTGGTTTAACATCTCAAAAGACCATAGCACCTCAAACAATGTAGCATTCTACCAACACTACACTGGAATGTCATCTTAGTCTCAAAGTCCTGAGGAGAAGCTTGAATCCACAACCAGATTTGGAGACCAGAGCTACAAACTTAACCGAGGCTGACAAGTAGAATGGTTTGACTCACATCAGAATTCTTACTGATGGCAAAATAGGCTGATTCTTAACCCTTAAAGATGCAAACGGCATGTGGCCGGGAGATGGTTGGCTCGGTGTAGAGTTTACAGACGGCTTACCGCAGACATGTGTGGCAGGCACGTGGCCAGGTTTAACACCAGAGAGATGTTGTGATGCAGGGGATGAGGTTGTTTGTTTAAGCACGGAATGTGATTGACGACTCGCCTTATCTTGGTGGATCACCAATCGTCGTCTTGCGTTCCTCTTCCTGACAATTTGGGAATGAATCACTCTCAGCACATTCGTCTGCCAACTCTCTTGAACGCTTGCCCTTTGAACATCCGAGGAGACTACCCAGTCTGAGGTCCTGCCCTTTAAATAGTTGAGATCCACCTGCAGGACATCAATCCCCAAGCCCACCTCTGATCGGCCTGTGAATGGCCATTCCACAGCCTTCCTTGTAGATATTTTGAACGCTTCATATATAGGGGGAGTTCTTGATGAAACTTTATATATTGATACCCATACTAGTTCTGATGGGGGCATGACTCCACACTCCTAGTAATAATCTGTCCAAATCAAAAAACTAATAATTAAATTTGTAATTTTCAATCCCCGGCTGTTTGTGGGGACGCTGCTGTGCGCAATTGGCTGCTGCATTTCGCCCACAAGTATACAGTCAATACACTTTACAATATCTTCTGTGAAGCGCTTTGAGACGTCTAGAAGACGTGAAAAACGCTATATCAAATGCAAGGATTATTATGATTATTATTATGACATCTAAGCATCTGAACTCAACTTATTTACAGCAATAGGGCCTGGGGCAGGACAGAATCCACAATCGATTGTGTTGCAGTGACTTCTGAACTTGTTCCACGCGCAAATAAAAAACCCGAATCGAATTGACAAGAGAGACAGAATTACTAAACAAGCAAACATGACCAGTTTATATGGAACCCCTGGAACATTGAGAACCTAAGTACTGTACGAGAGCTGTTTGATCAGACTGCAGCCTGAGAAGCGAGGTGGACTATTGCGCAAAATATAATAATCCTTGCATTTGATTGACTCTGTACTTTGTGGGTGAACCACAACAGCCAATTGTGCACAACTGTCTCAAAAACAGTCACGGATTGATTGACCATATTTGGGGGATGTGGGGGCAGAGGAACACATTGTAAATCCATTTTATGTTGATAGCACCAAGCAGTGAACATGCCTAAAAAGTAGCTTCACTAACATCCAACGGTTACACTCGTATCATTGGTGAAACTCTCCATTCATTTCCCTGCCGTTTTGGGGACTTATTGTGCAACAAGCCTTTGCCCTCAAATACAGTCACTACGCTTGATACTAATTGCCTGTGAAGCGCTTCGAGACATTGACATCGCAGGCCCTACATTAAATAGAAGGATTATCATCTTCACAATTTTCACCCTATAAAATAATACCAATAAAATTGTCCCCAATATCAAATGAAGCTGCAGTATGCCTTACCATTCATTGCAAACTTATATTTAACCCAGAGTTTTACTGTGCACTTAACCTTTTTCCCAGACCACCCCTAAGAAATGTTTTCAGCATTGTGCTGTCTGCATTCGGGCAATTTGTATCAATCATCTTGATGCTTTCCAACCCCCATCAGTACAGAAAGGTGTTCATGTGACCCTGTTCCTCTTCACCTCCCACCCACTCTGTTTTTCTGTGCTCCGCAAATGATTGCTTGCTTATGGAATACAGTATTTATTTGTACAATGTGAGTGGTGTGTCACCACTTATACCACGTCACATTTTGACGGTGGGTGGTCAGAAAACATCCCAGGGAACACCATCACAGCAACAAGATTCTCACTGCTGGACGCGTACAAATCGAATACTGTACTGATTAAAAACGTGATCAGTACAGGATTCGATCCACGCAGGCCACACTCACCAGTCTGACGTGCTTGTAGAACTACAGCATTCGAACGAGCTGGGCAGTGAATGACTTTCTTGTCTTTTCACTGCGTGGATTATTATTCAATTCTTTCTCTTTGCCAAGTTCAAGTATCGGGGTCCAATTTGCGGTATTTCTCAACAGGATTCCCAATTCCTGTCGGCAGCAACAGTTCTTAAAAAGGATCAGCTGCGAAATGTAAGAATTTCCCTCAATTCATCGTGACTTAGGAGAAAATGGACTATGTACTGCAGTTGGCATTTCAGGCCTTCAGAATCACTGTGAACAGGGCGTAAAGAAGTAGGGAATGCATTTGAAAAACGTTAATTCAGGTTGATATTGACAGGAAAAGACTCAACATACAGACATGTATCAATATAGTGAGTATGGAATCTCACGTACATTTTCTAGCAGCTGCTGGAAGGCTAGCAGCACTGGATCTGTGCCCTTGGAGAGGGAGGGGGAAGGAGGGAGGGGGGGAAGAAGAGGAGAGGGTTGTTGGCAGTTGCGTTCTATTTGCACAAAGATAATTGCTACATGAAAAGTACCACGAAGATCTTTCAAGAAATCTCAATCTGCCGAGGACTGGTAAAACTCTCTTGACGCAGACAGAAGCTCATTTGTCCAGAACAAGTTTCTCTTGTGAATAGGTTGGAACCATTCCAAAATGGGCACCGTTCAGTCGAGGGAACCGTTGCCGAAATGAGTAGCTTCAGCGTCTGTGAAAGGTGTTGTGGCATTTTGATGAATTTACAGACAACATGCCCACGGGAGGCTAAAGCCTGATTGATAGACCCGACATGATACAAGCTACGTTGTGTCAACAACTGACAGACACCCAGGTCTCCAAGGTTGATGCAACTTCTCGTCTGAAAATTTGGAGTTGAGCCATCATTACTTCATGCAATCCAACTTTTAAATGCATTCATTGATGCCACAATAAAGCAATGCAGTACTCTGGCTTACAGCAGAGTCCAGGGTTCAGGACAATTGCAATCAATTGATAATAATAATATATACTGTATATAATAACAACAGTAATGCTTCAATTTGATATAGCGCTTTATCACGCCATTGAAACGTCTCAAAGCGTTTTGCAGAGTATACTGTAAAATGGATCGATTGGATATTTTGTGAGCGAAATTGTTGGTTCCTATGATCTTTTATTTATAATACGTATCGAAGAGTGGAATAAATCTGAAAATTGATTTAGTTTTGATTGGACTACAATGTACGAAGTAATCCCTTTTATACAGTTACTTCGATGGTAGAGAACATGACCTATATTGGTTGCCCTACTCTTGTCCATTGTTCCAAGGCTTTCAGATTCCATCAGGTGAAACAAGATTGAGCCCCACTCAATATTTTCAATCGTTCAGTGAAGTATGTTAAACTTTGAGATGTGCAAACTCTACCCCGACAAATCAGGACAAGACAAATTCTTGCATCTGACTAGAAGCCATGAAGCGAATGGACAATTGTATTGGGGGAATTGTTGGTCACGAGAGATACACGTGAGATATACTGTACTGTTTTCCTGGATAAGATTTCTTCCCTCCAGCCAGCAACTGATAAGACGATTCTGCTCCTTAAACTGATGGCAGACAAGCAAGTCTGAACCTCAATCATTATTTAGTTTGGAGGATCAATCACTGCTTTCTGGACTAAGTTTATTATATTATAAAACCAGGGCGCTGGTGGAGGTTTCCAGACTTGCGAAAAGCAGGGATGAGATAAATATAGCAACTTTTATTTGGGTTTCACGCTTCCCTCTGATCAAAAGTAAACTGGTATCACTCAGCAGTTTTAACACCGCTTTGAAATTTTTAAGTAGGCCTTGCTACCTTTTGGGGTGGGTGACATTATAAAGTCTTAAGTATTGCAAGAAAAGAACGAACGCACACAAAAGAAAAGGCTATAACTAGAGTTGGGGCTAAGCTTTTATCTTTGCCAGCACTTTTGCTTATAAAAGTGACTTCTGGTAATTCTTTGAACATAACAAATTTATGCACTGTTATTGCAGTTAAATGTTATTGTACTTCTGAACTCTGTTCGTGGCTTTATAAAACTAAATCACATCATCGCTGATGTCCACAGAAATCTCATTGTTTTTGACATTTCCTAAATAAAAGCTTCAGTAATTGTGGTTTTTCCCAAATGCATGCTTAAGAAATTTGGGTTGTTATAAAAGTGTAACTTAGTAAATCCTTTCCACAATTTGCAACTTAAGTTGACTTGGAATTTTGCAGTTTCCCACAAAGCAGCTATTTTAAGACCGAGTGGAAGGCAAACAAGAATACAAGAATTCTTCAACAAGAATATTGTTTGAAATAAGCAATTGCCAAGGGAGCTACTAACGAGTAAACATGAAGGAAAATGGCGAGATCTGGATTTAAAGTAATAACCACAGGGCCCAGAATTGTCTGTAAGTATTTTATTCAGCGTATAGCTAGGAGTTATTGCATTCCCTTTGTATCTTTTCCTGGAAATTGCCCATTAGAAAATAAGTCAATTTGAAGAATGCATGATTCTCATGCTCCTTGCCACTGATTTAAATAAATAATATTCGCAATGTGATATGGCACATCGTCACATTGTCACTAATTGTCTTAAAGCATTTCACAGGATCTACTGTAAAAATGTGGTGACTGTGTAATTCTAAGTAAATATAATGGCCGATTTTCACACAGCAATGTCCCACAAACAGCCACGCATGAATGACACAATTTTTACTGGCAGATGGTTGGCAAGACCATCAGAAGAAACTCGCTTTTCTTTTCAGATAGTGCTGCGGGAACTTGAACGTCCACCTCAACAGGCAGACTGGACCTTGTTTTAACATCTCATCGGAAGAAAAACACCTCTGACAATGCAGTGCTCCCGTGGGACTGCACTGGAGTGTCAGTCTCCACCAAAGTCCCATAAACAAATAAATAATTCAATAAATAAACAAACACGACATACGATATAATGTCTTATTAGGCCAAAATGTCTCAAAAGTACTTCAGAGTTTTCCGTGAGATGTGGTGATTGTAGATGCAGGCGAACATGGCAGCCAAACTCCCTTGGAATAGTGCCATGGAGTCTTTAAGGTCCACTTGAACAGGCAGACAGGACCTCTGTTTAACGTCTCGTCCAATCTTCTGGTCTTCACATTGGTTCTGTGATTGCCAAGAATCCAGGATAACATTAACAACAGCATTACACACAAAAGGCATCTTGGTGAAACTGAATGAACGGTTATGGGACTTTTTGAAATTGTTCTGTACCACAGCATTGAGTGAGGGGAATAGCTTGTGTTAACTGTGGAGCTAATGTGTCATTCGCGTTTTAATTTTCCACATATAATTTCAGGATGACAAATTCCTAATCCATGCATTTTAGGCTGATTTTTTTAACTTCACAGTGTGAAAATGCATTCATAATAATCCTTGCATTTGGCATCGTATTTATCACATCATGAAGGCATCTCAAAGTGCTTCACAAGATATACTGGGATGACAGTGTATTTTAAGGGCAAAACTCAGCAGCCAGTTTGTGCACAGGCCACATCGTACAAACAGATTAGGGACAACTTTTACACACTGGGGTGTGTTACGGAGTTTTCTGTTCTCAGACTGAGGAGGGTCGAAGTGCTTAATCACATTTAATTATAGATTGTGAAATTAACTTGATAGATAAAATGCTGGAGCCAGCTTTGCCAGAAAAACAAGACAAAAATCACTGACATCAAAGGAAAGCTTTGAAGGTTTCCCATTGTAATTCGGCTTCTGGAAATTGCGAAAACAATAGTCTAATGAGTAAGACTTTTGTGGCCTTTTAATAGACTTTGGGGTTTTACCATGGAGTCTTGGAGGCAGCTCGATCAGCTGGGATCAATGACTAAGTACAAAGCTTGCACGCAACTCAGCACTTTTAGATAAGAGAAGGAGGGAGCCCGACTAGTTTGGCAATACCAGCCTTTCCACATGAAAGCAGCTCCTCCTCTTGGGAAAAGGGATTCCAGTCTCCTCCTTGATAAACATTAAAAATTAGAGTCGATGCCCAGACGAAAAAACAAATCTCTGCTTTGGCTCCCATTCAAAGTACAGTTACTAAATAATAGATCGGGAACTGGGAGCAGCAACAGGGAGAGAGAGAGAGAGAGAGAGAGAGAACCACCTTAGTTTGGGAGTAAGTTAACCCTCAGGACTTTGAAGTTACGTTTCTGCTCCCTGCCATCAAATATAACAATGTTAACTCCTTTGGACCAAGAGGATTCTTTCTCATTTAAATATTTCTCAAGCAGCAATTTGTGAAAATATATGGAATGGTGCCTTCCAGCTATTTTGGCACTGAGCAAACGCACAGAGCAAATTCTGAAAATAATAATAATCCTTGCATTTGATATAGTACTTTATCACGCAGTTGAGACGTCTCAAAGCGCTTCACAGAATATATTCTAAAGTGAACTGACTGTATATTTTGTGGCCAAAAAGATGACTAATTAATAGACAATCACTATATACATTTTAAATCAAGGTGAATAAATCTTAAGTTAATTCATTACAGAACTGATTAAAACAAGACTGAATTTCAATCAGTTTTTTTTCCCAACAACCCAAGAGAAATACTGTATACATTTAATAAATGAAAACTCAACTGCAGCAAGTCGCCATATCTTCAGTTTCCCTTTTGCACTGTTTAAAAACCGCCTCCTTTGCCCATATCAGCGTTTTTTTTTGGCAATTCCTGTTAACACTGACAAGTGTCAGGCATAACTGTTCCTTTCAAGATCCTTGTTGTGAAACTTGTTATGTTGTCCCACTGCGCTTTTTCTGCCTGGAATATCGAGGCTGCACTCAATAGTGCAAAAGAGATGTGAGCACGGACTACGGGACGCTGTTTTTGTATGAAATTGCAAAATAAACTAATCATCTTTAATGGAGCAAAACTATGCGCTAAATAACAAAAGGTCATTCGTCAAATGGCAAAGAATATCATAGGCCGATGCCCATTTTCAAGCCGCTGATTTGATTGCCTTTGACGTTCAATTATATCGAGGACATATGTCTTTTATTTCTTCTGATGACTACAAATTCTGAAAAGATGCTCTTCAGTAGAGAGTACAGAGAGAAAACAATGTGAGTTTTATGCCATGTCTATAGACTCGGGGAGTTGTGGGGAGAGGGCGGGGAGAGTAGAGCGGCTTGGGATAATTAACATGATGAACTGGAAATGGTTTCCAATGGCAAACATCAAAGCCACCAACGTGAGCTCAGTTTGGCTGCATGTATAGGCGCCATTAAACCCTGATCCCATTGGATGCTTTGCCCATTCCCTGGTGCATAACATTTCCCAAACAAAGCTCACTGAACACGGGTTAATTAAAATAGTCTTGGAAAAAGTAAGCCCAGAACAATACTTTCGCATGCTCCAAGACAGTAGAGCAAGAGGATAGAAGTTTAAGAGGCCAGTTTCTGGACAGACGCCAGGAAGTATTTCTTTACACAAACGGTAATTAACTACTGGAACAGGTTGCCAGGAAGCCAGGATGCTTGGGGTCATTTTTTAAAAAGCAGCTTTATGCCGTGATGGGAAAGCAGTAGGATGGATATTGTGGAAGGATAAGATAAAAAGGGCAGAAAGGCCTTCTTCACCTAGTTTGTGATCTTGTGAAAAGGAAAAACTGTATCTAATGAGTCCATCAATGGACAGGCATTTCCTCTTGACTTCAAGAGTGGCAACTTTGATGATATGCACTATGAATAGGATTTCACAGTAAGAGGGGTTTCATTTTCCTCACAAGAACTCTACAAAGTCACCTACAATCCATGGGTGCCAGGACCTTGTTGAACTGCCACAATCACAGGGTCAAACACAAGTAACCTGTGTTGAGTTAGCTGACCTCAGTCCAAGTGGTGATGGAGATACAATAGATAAACCAATTACCCTGGGTTTGGAGCTAGGATCTCCATTCCCTATTGCTATCCAGTGACCCCCTCCTCTTGATTAAGATCCGTTAATATGGATATTGGGTCATAACTGGGATGGGTATTGATCAACTCTTCCCCTCCTCCAAGTCCTCATTGGTAAAACAGGCTTCTTACGCTAATGGTCATGGCTCATACATTGTAGAATAGTCACTTTAGCACGGTACCAGCATCTGTGGAACTGAAGGGAACCGAGAGAGCAAAGGGGGTAGAAGAAACAATTCACTTGTGAGTAGCAAGATCATTGTTCTCCATTGTGCAGTCCTGTAGCTCAGTGGTTAGAGCACTCACCTCGCAAGTGAGGGTTCGATTCGCGAACCTTGGTCTAGTTTCCTTACTCCACACTCCTGATAATAATCCCTCAAAAAAAAATTGGTCACCCAATCCATGACTGCTTGTGGGACACTGCTGTGCATAATTGGCTGCTGCGTTTCGCCCACAAATATACAGTCAATTCACTTTACCGTATATCCTGTAAAGCACTTTGAGACATCTAGAAGATGTGAAAAGCACTACTGTATATAAAATGCCAGTTTTACTATTATATCTGACTCAGAGACAACCATGACAATGACTGTTATAGTGTTAAAGCTGCTCTATGCAGTTGTATCTGTCCCAAGGAACAGATGTTGAGATATCAATAATTCTGTCCTTACAGTGTATCTGGAATGCCAATCTGAAATAAAAGACTGAAAAATAGCAGTGTTGTTCTCACAAGCATGGAAACACTTTGACGATCACTTAATCTCTGGGCTCCAGAATGGTTCAGAATAAATTCCCTCAGGCATGTGTCAGCGGAAATTATATGGTGATAAAAACTTTTAAGAGGTCAGCCTATGTCCCTGCAGAAAAATGAAATTGGTAAATTTGTTTGCAGAACCCAGCACAAAGATCACGCAATATGCATTAATACACACTGGGGCAGGGTGGGTGGGGGTGGAGACTGGGGCTGGGGAGTGTAATTTGATGTGTTACCAGTCGAAATTATACACCCAAATGAAATTGCTTTCAGGACAGTGAGTGTTGATCATTCTATTGAGATATTAACAGAGCGTTAGCATCTTTCAGGCCTGTAGTTTGGCTCAGTTTCCTCTGCAACTTTACAGAAATACAGCTGGTGCCTTAGCATAGAAATGGGACAATAGCTGGTTTAAATATTTGACTATGAGAGAAGGAGGGGGCAAGAGTCAAACATCATGTTTGAGCCTGATTCTGTCCTCACTTGACATACCTACCTACACCATAGATACAATCTACAAAGGGGTGGGGCATGGTGGGGTTGGGGGGTGTGGGGCTGGTGCAGGGGGCAGAGTTACTGGGCAATGGAGAATAAATTGCCCACTTTATAATAATAATAATCCTTGCAATTGATATAGTGCTTGTCACATCTTCTAGATGTCTCAAAGGGCTTCACAGAGTATGCTGTATATTTGTGGGCGAAATGCAGCAGCCAATTGCACACAGCAGCGTCCCCACAAACAGTAATGACCAATTTATTAGTTTTGTTTTTTTCGAGGGATTATTATTTGGTGTGTGGAATAAGGAAACTTGCCCAAGGTTTCATTCGCCCTGCCTGGTATTGAACCCAGGTCTCTTGCTTGCAAGGCGAGTGTTCTAACCACTGAGCTATAGGACTCCCTTATCCTAGGGTGTTGCTAATTGCAGCATGTAGACTGGTACCTGACTGAGCTCAGTGAACTCCAGCACATATCGAGGATGGACCTAGAGGCTTTTGATATCACTCCGCATTGGTAGCTGGGGACATATGGAAATGCTCAGCTCAAGAATGCGATATGTGATGGTGCTTTGCATCTGTTAGACAGAGATTCCCGTGTGAGTCAGTGTTTTCAACGGGACACATGTATTTTCTAAAAGAAAAAAGTTTCACATTATTACAAACAACTGGATTGCAGATGGAAAGAGATCTGGAAGAGAAGCTGGAGGAACCCAAACCACAATGATTCAGAGTGATCCAACAGTAGACCAAAAACTCCACCTTCTGAGTTGTTCCGATGAAGAGTAAAGGGAATGGGAGGTAACTGAGACTGAAGACGAAGGAAGCTTTAAAGCAGAACACGTGATGGGGTTGACTATCTTAGCAGGAAGCTTTGAAGGAATGGAGGGTTCATTAACCAGACAGGGAACACCACTGTTGAAATTGGAGATAAACCAATGAAAAAGCCTATCTCATGCGATGGGATAACACCTTAGAGTGAAACATGCCTGACTCAATCATTGCGACATCTGGTTCTTGTCACGGTTTGCTCTGGGTTGACATGGTTCAGTTCACTAGCGTACTATTGCATGAGAAAGGGGAGGAATGACCTTGATGTTATTCAATTCACAAGGTTCATTCCTAAGTCCATGACCAAGTTGTCAAAGGACACTTCAGAAAGATGTTATTAACTTAATATTTCCAATCTCGGGGTACTGATGAGAGGAAATTCTAGAGCGAATGCTTTCCCATAATGATGTGAAATGAGGGGGAAGAGTTAGTTGAACCAGGCCAATGATACACATTCAACAGCTAGTTCCTTAGATCTACAACCAAATCGGGACATTCATTCATTGGTGGAATAGTGCATGAGTCAAGTAGTGGAACAAAGTAATACTGTATAAAAAGGCTTTGACGTCCATTCATTCAAAAATAATTTGCATGTCTAACGTAGAGTAGGTGATCAAGTGGAAGTAAGGAATATCTTTTTACCAGGAGCAAAGAAATATGGATGCATAATTACACGATGAAGAAACTGCAGTGAAAATTCTGGTGCTTAAACGATTCAATGAAACAATTGTTCAAATTTTAAAAAAATCAGAGGCATAAACCTTTCACGCTGTGAAATAGCTCAAAGTATAAATGGTGTGTTTCCAAAATTTAGTTTTATTAAATTAATAAACTACACTAGTTACATTGATATATTGCAAATCCGACTAATTGGAAATACTATATATATATATATATATATATATTTTTAACAGAAGATAAAGTTGTGGCTTTCCCTCAGTTTTACTTGAGCTAACCTCAATTGCTAAACTTGTAGAGCGTCACTAAGGTTCTTTGACAGTTCATTATAACTTAATATAGCTTATATAACTAAAAATGAGTCATGTGCAGGATTATGGGGGGAAGGGCAGGTAAAGGTCAATGGATTGCTCTTTTAAAAGAACCAGCTCAGATATGATGGGCCAAATGTCCTTCTTCGGTGCTGCAAATTTCTATACAGTAGTTCTAACCTCAGGTAGTTGCAAAATACAACACAAATTCCGATTTACTCACAGTCTTTAAATGTTATCCATTAAAAGCATTTTAAGATCACAATTAATTCAAATACAACCCTTTATCTGTGAAATTATTTAGAATCAGTTTCTTTCCATTCAACAATGAAGAAAAGAACTGGTTTATATCTAAGTTACCTTTCTTGTCGTCATTTTCCTTCACTCACTCAATACCATAAACTGCTTAATATAACACTGGGCAGCAAATAAGGTAACGCTAAGTCTTTGGCTCAGTGAAAATGGCTGATGTGTCGGTTGCGATATCGCTGTGAAGTTGCTTTTTCAATTTATAATGTTAAATGCACTGTCGAGGGTTTGGTGTATTTACATGACAGAATACTTTGATTTTACAAATTATGATACTCGCTATAAGAGTACAAAATGCAGACCAATTGTTTCAGTGTTGTAGCCAGTGGTTATCAGCCATTACTGTGTCAGGAGATCACTTGGGCCTTTTAAATATGTGTCGATTAACGTTTTATCTGCATCTGAGTATTTTATCTCTTTCGCAATCTCTTTCCCGAGTGTAAATATGATCCCTTCAACTTCCAGTTCTGCCATCTCACTCCCAGCCCCTTTAAACTAACATTGTATGTTGTACTTGTACTCCAGTCTGTCACACACCAGCTCATTTGTCAATCAGCACGATGTATTTTTGTTGTCAAATAATGCATTCGGTGTGTTAAGCACCAATCAGCCTATTGGGCTCAGAAGGCAGCCAGCTGGTCAAATGAATACTCACGCAACCATGTGGCATGTGGGTGGGAATCAGGAGCAGTCAATATCTGCAGGAAATATCCTGTTGTTGTGCCAAAAGGCCTGTTTCCGTGCTGTACATTCTTTGTAAATCTTTTGGTCTGTTATATCGTTCCCAAATCAGACACCTACTGGCCGTTGTGCTGGGATTCTGCGCCGTTAGATATTTAACCGTCCACACGTCTAGCTTCATCAAACAGTACTGTTGTGCGAAACAAAGCGTACCCCAAGAGCTCCTAGAATTACTGTACACAATTGCCCTTACCGCAAATCATATTTTAGCTTCAAGAGCCACAATAAGCAAATTGGAATGAAAAAACCATGGCAACTAATTACTGCAAGTTCTAGTACAATTATATAATGGTATTGTTGTTATTCTTAAATAAATTTTGAAAATGCGCATATGTGAAGTTACCTTCATATCACTGGGGAAAACAGCCCACAGCCATTTGTCTACGAAAGTCACTCACTGCGCTTGACACAAAATCCACTGAAGCGCTTTGAGACATTGTCCCAGCATGAAAGGTGATTTACCAATTGTAAGGATTATTATTTTTATTCTCAGTACCATGCGATCTGTTAATGTCCACGTGAACAGACAGATGGGACCTGGATTTAATCTCTCATCCAAAGGATCGCACCTCCGACAATGTCAACCTAAGACTGCGTTAGTCCTGACGTATGACTTGAACCCACAAACTTCTGACCCAGGAAGGCAAGAGTGCTACCAGCTGATCCACACTGACAGTTTTCAGACATTAAACATTCACGAGGGCTGACTGAGCATAAGATGTCTTAGGAGCCTATGCTTAAAGAGGTTGGAATGAAGCAGTTTAATACTCAGCAGTAAGAAATAGCATTGCTGTCGTATTCCTCACTAAATCAGTGGGAGGTAATTTAAGACATTCCCTATTTGAGTAAAAATGTAACTGCAGCAATTGAATGAGCGGAGTGAAGCAAAGGGTTATCAGTGCTGTCTCTTCACTCTCTGTGCGTCAGTACCTTGGCACAATAGGGGTTGGTGCAAAACAAAATGAGTCTCTATTGCCACAGGCCATTCAAATACTGCGATCACTCAGAAGCCTTGGAAGGCAAGGCATGCTTTGATTGACTGCAATTATAATTTTAGTAAAAATATTCATCCAGCTGCTGAGTTTCAGAATCAATAAAAACACATGTTGGCAAACACTGAATCATAAAAATCGGATAAAGGAGGCACTTCAGCGCATTTGATCTCATCCTTCGGGAATGCAAAAAACACAGCCGTACCTAAAAGTTTCTTAAAGAGACTCTGATATGCTGGCCTCCACTACGGTAAACTGTAGTACATTGCACTGTGCATACATTTTTTTTTCTCGTGTGTCCATATTAAAATTGCCTTTCGTGATCCATACTTTCATGTCCTCCTTTCATTTGTAAGTAGCAAGTCTCAGTTTCAATGCCTGTGCGTGGGGAGAAAATGGTCCATTTGAAAATAGACGATTTGCAAATCCCCAGCTCATTTATTCAGTCAACTCATTTAATCATTCACACCCCACCGGTTAACCAATGATCTTTCACTAAAGCAGCTGAAATCCCCTAAAAAACAGACTTGGCTGGCAAAGAAAGGTCATTAATCAGCCAGCATTATGTTCAGATTAGGATTTTTATAAACTCAGGAATGGAAGCAGACAATTTGCAAATCTCTGCAGCACACCTCAATCCATCACCCTTTGGCCCATTCAGTCTAAGCAAAGACACCATAAAAAACTCCGGTGGAAAACATTTATTTTCACATAGTTTATATTTACTTTCTGAAAAAAGTGTTGAGATTAGATTTGGCACGAGATTTGGTCTATGTTAAGTTGCACAGCATTGGTGACAATCGGAGAACGCTTTCTGTGTTAACGGTGTGGTTTGATACATTGCCATTCTATCTAGGCATGGATCAATTTATCTGTACATAGTGTAATGTACTACTCAACCCAAAAGTGGGTTACCTTATTCACTTGTCCATGTCTAGCTGGAAAACCATTGTGGACATATTTGCTTCCGCTTTATGTACTGTCTTTCACCATTTACATTGTGGTATGGAATATACCGCATTTCCGGTCTATAGATTGGAATTATTGATAATGATCATTGCATTTGATATAGTAATATGAGGTTAGTTTGAACTGTTTTAAAGCAATTTGCGGGTCAGTATTTGCTGTCTTGTGCAATAATTGTGTATGTGTAGGTGAGCATTGAAACTGTTTTGAGTACAAGCAATATCAAACAATCATGAAGGGAGTAACCCATTAATTTATCTGGAGGGCAATTAGCAAGGACAAACGGTGCAATGGCAAATGTTCACCTGAACAGGCCCTCGGTTTAATATCTCATCCGAAGCAGGGAGATTCCACCATTGCAATGCTAACGTGAGAGAAGCGTCACTTATAAAAACTAGTATAACCTTTGCATTGGTTACAACTCAACGCAGTTCAGTCTTAGGGCAGCTGAGAACAGATCATCGGAGCTGGAGCTGGACGAGAGCATGAACACACACGTTGCATGTGTGGACGTACCCATTCCAACAAACCATGCATGCACTTTGTGTTTACAAGTTGAATGCTCTTCAAAGACACAGTTTCTACTTTGGGAAAATCAATGTCAACACTAATTGAAGTGGGTAGAGTGAGGGGGTGGGGTGGTGGGCGGGGGGCAGGCAGGGGAAAGGGCAGAGAGGAAGAAATAAGAGTATGTATTACGAAGCAAGGAAAATAGGAAAATAGCACAAAGAGGTGGGTGGCAACCTGAACATATCTTGTGTGATCCTGATGACAACCAGTGGCAAGAGCAATGAATTTGTAAAGTTATCTAATTTTCCACTGTTTAATTAGAGAAAGGGGCCTCGATGCCTGACAGCTGCGCTTTCAGTCCTGTGTTCTATTGCCTGACAGAGAAAAATTTATACCCAATGCTCGAGCCAAGCTTTTAGCTCAACTTCTGGCATTCATAAACTGTGGTTTCTAGACAGATTATTTTCGTGTCCCTTTCTTCAGCTGTTCTGAATGTAAAATTCGCAAGGGCTTCCATTAACCCCTACCGTGCTTGGTTTTGGTGGCTTATCTCCTTCCTTGCACTTGATATAGCTTTCAGATGTCTTGAGGACGTGATAAGGCGCTATATCAAATGCAAGCATTATTATTACGATTGTTAATACTATTATTATCATCTCAAAACATCTCAGAGTGCTTCGCAAAGTTTCTGTGCAGCGCTGTGACTGTGTATATGTCGATAAACACCACCCCCCACCCCCCACACAGCAACTCACACAAGCGCAATGTGCTGATGAATCCTAAAGCAATAATTAATGTTAGGACGAAGAGCAAAATTGTACAAATGTACCAAATCTGTGCAACCTATTCAGTCATACCCTGGGTACAGGCTATATACGTCGTCCTGTATTAAGATAATGTACAGCGCTTTCCCGTTGCTTGGAGGATTAATTCCATGCTGTACATCACCACAATCTTGAGAATCAATAGAAACAAACAATTGCCATGGAGAGATCAAGTCAGCGGTGAAAGCACCAAATTTGGTATTGAGAATACGGTAAGTAGATATGAATCAGATTTAATGGAACAACGTATACACGTCTAACATTTCAGCTGAAATGTTAAATAAAACAATAGACTCGCCAAACTTTATTCAGTGCAGAATGACTTTTATTATGCCCTCATTATAACAAACACTCTCAACTCAATTGCACATTCATGTGCCAAGATGTAAACCCATCCATTGTCAAAGTGCTACTCCAAATCCCAGGGCAAGTGTTATTCTGAAAACGCTGACAGTCAAGTGGTTGAATCCCATCAAACAATGTAAAGCATTTATTAATTTGTGTGTGGAGGGTTACTAATACTTCTGTGGAAAATTTCAATGAGTGTCTATTTTTGGAATATTGGTAACTATCTTCAGTATCTCTTTCGAGTGAACAGACGGCTCCAGAGTTATAGAGCTGATCGATGCTGAAAGCAATTACATTAAAATAACAGACCATTCCTGAACCAAGACACTGCCAGGAACCAGTCTAAGAATATACTGATTTTGACCCATTTTAACGTGATTATTTCCACGCAGGTTTCTATGATTTTCAAGCAATCAAGAGTGATTTTCCTCTTCATTTGCTTTTGTATTTTGTGGCGAATACTTTATGCTTTTTTTTAAAAAAAAGAAGCAATTTCAGTGCTGAGGAATCAAACACCTTTCACTCTGGTACCTGGTGTTAACGCAGACATAATTCAGGTCAAGTGAATTCTAACTAATATATAATATCCCTTAAATGCAGTTCGAGAAGAACACCTTTTGATCATGTTGGATGCTAACTGGAATTATCCTCTGTGTGCAATCCAAAATTGAGTGCCAATTTAATTTCCCGCATAAATTGCATTGTATATAATTTGTACTGATGACTGCAAGGTTTATTCTGAGTTCGAATGCTTTACGAATCGGGCTGAGGTAGTCAAGCTTATTTCATGTAAGATTCTTATAGTCCAATGATGGCCAAACCGACCCACAGGACCACAAGCTAGTGTTCTTCCAAACATTTGCACAAGTCTACGTAAGTCCGTGTTTGTCGGTAATGTGCGTTCAGTTATTTCTCAATTAAGTGTTCCTTGATTCGTGGCACAAATCAAGAAATATTCAATCAGGAAAATGCATTCTGTTGGCCAACGATAAAAGTTGGCCGAAATTGAATGTCTAACGGATGGTTCTGATCTTTGCTGATGGTTGCTGATGCATTTTTCTTGATGGAATAATAATGTCCACGTATTGGGTGCTGGCTCACAGCTGGTAATAGAGATGACTCCAACTGAATCTAGCCTGTGTAAAGGATCCACATGTATCTTTATTCCTTACTGATTTTGATCATGTTGGACTCTCGGCTGTGTAAATCTACAAGTTTGGGGATTGTGATCTGAATCTTGGGAAAGCTTCAGTCGGTAGACTGTAAATCCATATGATTCATGGCTGACAGACTCTGTGGAGGAGCGGAGCGGAGTGGAAAAGCTTACTATCCTCAGGCTACCAAGTTTAATGCATCAAGTCCTCCCTATGAAACTGAGAACATTTACAGGCACATTTTCACATATGACTGTAGTTGAACCTGATTCTTGCTTGCGTTCAAATTGAGGACCACACAGGGAGGAGAAGGAGGGCACATTAAGTGTATACCACCGTGATCTACCGTATAAGCAATGAATTTCATGCAAGTTCCTTGTTTCTTGGGGTTTGCTACTGATAACCCTTGCTAAAAGGTCTCCAGTCTTTTCTTACACAACCCAATCACAAACTGTCAGTAGCCATTTGTAACCATTTACTTTGTGAGCCAATGCGATTGAAATAATTTGTGACGTGCGCTACTCATTTCCTGGGAACAAACAAGGAAACTGTGAGCACTTCAGAAGGTCAGTATGGTACTGTATATGGATTGAAAACTTATGTAATGTGTTATTATCTTTTCGGAATTACCACTCCAGCTCTTTGTTCAGTATATTAAATAAATGGTAAAATAATATCCTTCATAATCTTTTTAAAAATTGACTTGTCGCCTTTCATGTCGGGAGGATGTGTCAAAGGATTGACTGTAAACAACAACAACACAATTACACTTCTATAGCACCTTTCATGGCAGGAGGATATCCCAAGGTGCTGGACAGTCATTGCTTCAGACCCGAGCTGGGCTTGGGAACAGGAAGGGTGGAGGGAAAGGGAGGAATTTGGGGGTGATTATGGGACCATCGAAGAGGAAGATCTTGAGGGGGGACTTGAAGGAGGCCAGGGAAGGGGTGAGGTGGAGGGACTGCAGGATGGAGTTCCAGAGGTTGGGGGCAGAGAGGTTGAAGGCTAGCCTGCCAATGGTGGGACGAGTGGGTCAGGAGAAGTGGAGCAGGCCAGAGCCTGCTGAGCTGAAGGGGCAGGCAGGTTGGCGGGGATAAGGAGATAGGGTGGGGCGAGGTCATAGAGGGCAATGAATGTGAGGACCAGGATATTAAATTGGATCCTCTGGGTGATGGGGAGCTAATGGAGTCAGGTGAGGATGGGGGAGATGGGGGTCACGAAGCTTGGAGCGGTAGAGTCTGTAAAGCATGGCTATGCATTTTGTAGGCCAACGTGAAAAGATTAAACAAACAGAATACAAAAATGAATAATATGTAGAACAAATCTTTGGAGGTGAGGGGTTAAAGGAAGAATTTAATGAGAAGGTTACAATGAAGCTCATTATCCCTCAAACTTCACTCTGAGGATTAAGAGACTATCAGAATAGCTCAAACGACTTGCTGTTTTGTAACTCATTCCCAGCCACTATATCATTTTTCTTTACGTTCTCTCCGTGCCTGCCAAGATTTATTTTAGTGTTCTTTGGAAGTTCAAGGAAGAAGGTGTTTGAGTACAAAGGAATATTTTGTGGTCTAAAAACATCCTTTGGCTTGCATTGAGCTCTGTCTTTAGTTCTGTGGTTTTGGCTTCAATGCTTGCTATATGTTGCCATGGCTTCTACTTGTTTATAGCTGTTTCTCATAGACTGCTAATTGCATTGAAGACAGTCGCCACTCCTTTTGTTCTAGTTTATTTCGGAGAAAACTAGAACAAAAGGAGCGATTAGATTTACTAGCTTCGCTAGAAGAATGAGTTCAAGTTCTAAAAATTAAAAAAAATTTAATTCTAAAATATTTTAAAATTAAAAAAAATGTAAATGTCTTGCCGATAGTCACCAATTGTTAGCATTCAGTCAACTTGAACCGACGTGGAAAGCATTATACAAATGTAATTTTCTATTGTATTTTCAATAACTATAAGTCCAGGCTTCTACATTATGTAGAACTCCACTCCCAAAGTAGATCGCGTCCAACTTGAGCTCCGGTTGGGTTGGTATGACACACTTCCAGGTTTCTTTTGAAAGGATCCCACTTGAACTTATTACCTAATAAACTTAAGATCTCTTTAAGATGCACATTGATTGGAGTGCAATACCTTGCCAACATTTTTTTGTCTAATTTCAGGGTCATGGATTTTTCTTTTGAGAGATACTATTGAGAGAGTTGTGGCTTTCATTTTCAAGACCAGGCCTATGTTTCAAGACATTCGTTCCCACCGGTGTCTGGTTATATCTCTCGTATTTTAATTGTCATCTGCAATGGTTGCCTTTCCACACACCCCCCTGCTCCCCCCACCATCTCTCCCAGCTGGAAGAGCCTTCCAGTAATTATCTGCGCGCTGCCCAGATGTTGATGGAAGTCACTCCGAGATGACGGAAAACTTGGGGGTAAATCTCTTCAGAATGCTTTTGAGAGATCAAATGTGCACGAGTTGCTCATGTGCTTGCCACATGTGGTGCACAGCGCAGCGTCTCGCAAGCGGGAGAGGGTCATCCTCTGTGCAACATGGGTATATGCTGTTCCCGATGCCAAAAGAGTCATCGGTGAACAACCAAGAGGCCGATCAGCTCAGAGCAAACAACCTTTGGTGGAATTAGCCTTTGACAGAAATACACCCCCCCCACCCCCCCCCCCGCCCCACCCACAAATGAAAATAATCCTATGTTTTGCCCATTCCGCCTAATATTAGCCCTTCATGATGAGCGCTGGTTAAACCAGACATGATGGTATCATATGCACATCAGCGCACATCTGCTTTGGAGGACATTTCTGGATTCCTCTCCTTTGGCATCAGATTCTAATTAAGAACAAATTGCACCATGGTTGCACCAGGCAAATATTTATCCTTCCCGGTTTCCCATCAGTAACGGGATGGGGGTGGGGGGTGGAGTGGGGTGTGGGGGGGGTGGGGGGGGTGGGTGGGTGGGGCGGGAAGGAATAAACTAACAAATGAACGCAAGTCATCATGTCTCACAGATGCATCCCAAGACTTAAGGTTTTAGCGATATCCCTCGCACTGATCGCCAACCTCTCCGTCAGGACAGGATTTCTTCAATCAGCTTCTGCAAATATATTGGACGATGGAGACTTCAACATCAGGCAGTGTCGCGGAAAGAGTTGCCTGAATTCAAGTCATTTGCTATCAGATTTGACTCTTATACATTGGAGTTGTCATCACTGACTGCATTCACTTGACAAAGATAATACATTTTTCAAAAAAAAAGGTTATTTGATAACCTTTTTAAGTGCTTCACCACGTTTACTATAAAGTGTAGGGACTTTGTATTTATAGCCGAACGCAACAGCCAATTGCAAAGTCCCATGAACAGCCATGATGTGAATGATCATTATTGTCAAAGTTCTTGTTTATTGACCAGTTTTGTCCTCCCTTGAAGACGGTTCCATCGGCACTGGTCCCCACCACTATCCCACCCATGAGCCATTCATGAACAACAAATATATGCAGGCTGTTCGATCATGGAAGGATCGTTGCCAGGAGGTTCACTCACATCCTCATTCAATGACTATCCATGTGCTCTTTCCAGTGATGGTCAACTTTGGGCGGGGATGTGTAGGGGGGAGCAGAACGATAACAACAAAAACATAGAATCATAGAATCATAGAATTTTATGGCACAAAAGGAGGCCATTCGGCCCATCTAGTCTGTGCCGGCTCTTTGAAAAGAGCGATTCAATCCCACTGCCCTGCCCGCTCCCCATAGCCTAATAGACCCGTTGGTGGGGTTCACATCTGTTACATTGACACCAAGCATGGTTAAAGTTCACTTGTTCTTGACCAAAACTCTCAGTGCTCAACAGATGGTGCTCAGGAGCCTGGAACCCTAGTTGTCTTTCTCTGCTCCAAATCCCCAGTTCGTTGAAGCCAATTGGATCTCCCTTCCGATGAGTATAGTTTAAGCCACAATAGAAGGTGCCTTTCCTCAACTAGGCCATTGGTGGGGTTCACAAAGTGATTCTTCATAGCCAACAGTAAGAGGTACCCTTCATGCCATGGAGCACTTAGGTATTTTTTTTGCGCAAAAAATCTTCTTGATCTTTGTTCTAAACTGCTTGGGCTGAATTGGAATCTGAATCCAAGAGATGGAAGGCCAGTACTTCAACACATTGACATGCCACCTCCTGGTAACTTCTCTCACACAATGTGCGTATTTCTGTTCCTCTAAACGTTTCATTAATTGACGATGATAGATTATTTTTTCATTAACATTTGAATAATAGCTGCTCTGGTACCTCAGGGTACAATATCCTCATTGGTGACCATTAAGGCATGCATTGTGTATAAAAACTACGGCTAGTTGATATGTACTTAATTTATTAGTTAAACTGAAACGGCACCTTTCATTCCCCCAGAGTCCAATCCGCAGTGGAAATTAAATGGAAATATTTTTGTTTCTGTAGAGTTTCACGAGCGGCTGTAAAGCTATCATCAAAACGCATTCATCGGCTTAGGTAAATTGGTTTAAATGGGACATTTCTGCATGAAATAGCTTTATTTTTCAAAAGAAAAAAAGTCGCCCTACCTGTAATGAAACACCCAGCAGCACATGTGCTGACAAGATCTGTGTTATTTTGGGAGAGAGTTTGTGTTAAAAGACTCACAGGAAACTCTGTGCTGCGTTGCCAGCATCCTCTATTTTTCTATTTAAGTGGGAGAAATTTGCATTATTATGCTTACATATACGCTTCTGTGGCTGCATAAAGTGAACTGTGGTATTGTACTGTACTTCAGTTTTCCCGAAATATTTTCACAAGACAGAAAAAAGCTGCAAAAGTTTTCCTCCTCAGATTGTGGGGGGCGTGATTGGAGTGTTACAGACACTTAAAGTAGCAGAACTCTGAATTTTTTTGGTGCCTTAGAGGGTCAAGGTTCGGGTTTATGCCTTGCTGGAGGTGATGAGTGCAGTCCTGAGCACTTCCCAAAAGACAGAGTGAGTGAAAGAGCTTCAGAGAGAAATGCGCTCGGGAGAATACTTGTGCATCTCCCACTGCTTAGCGACAAAGCACAACCAATTGAGACCTGGGAGGAAATTGATTCATCTGGAGAATGACCCAGAGAGACCCAGAAATAAAATAAAGACAGCAAAAATAATACATTCATGCACACTCATACACAACAACAGTAAAGACAACAAAACAAAGAAGTATTGGGGAGAAAATTGTGACTTGCTCTGATGATTAGTAATAATATAGGTACATATTCTGTGAAGCTTATTGAGAAGTCTCCCAAAATGTTTTATATACAGTACTGTACATACTTGCTGGAGGTGAAATAATTATAATAATAATTAATCTCAAGGATTTGATAAAGCACTATATAATAATAATACTTGCATTTGATATAGCTCTTTCCACATCTTATCGACATCTCAAAGCGCTTCACAGAATATACTGTAAAGTGAATTGACTATATATCTGTAGACGAAACACAGCTGCCAATTGCGCACAGCAGAGTCCCACAAACAGTCGTGGATAGAAATGACCAATTTTTATTATTATGGTTTTTTTTGGATGGATTATTAGGAGTGTAGAGTAAGGAAACTTGCCCAAGGTTTTGCCCTGATCTGCCTGGATTCGAACACAGGTCTCACGCTTGTAAGGCGAGTATTCTAACCACTGAGCTCCAGGAGCTCCACGAACATATCAAATGCAAGGATTATTATTACAATAATTAAAGCACCAATTTTATTTTTCACCAACTTTTCTTTAGAAAATGGCATAGTGTCAGCTAGGCTATATTTTCACGTTTTGAAAAAAATTTAAATTGCATGTGCCAAACCTGATGCAATAATAATAGTAAGTGGGCTGGGGGCCAGTTGAAACATTTAGTGACAGGTTGTGGTGAACAATTAATACAAAATCCAGATGAGGCTTTATTAAAAAAAATAAGCATCTTTGACTGACAGGTGAGCTCTCTATCCAATTTCTTGCTCTATAAGTAACTGCATTGCCCCTCTCTCTTGCCTGTGCTCTCGACATGTTATAAAATGCAACACAACCCGAGCGATATTATACCATGATCACTGTCTTAAAGGATGTGCCAAAAGTTTATTTTTCCATAAAAAAGTTGGCGGATCTCTTTTTCTCTGTCACTCTCTCTCTCTTTTAGTTGCGAGTCCAGCATACTTGGAATTATTGTACATTTTAAGAAAACTGTCAACTCACACATTCCAGACGCCTTTTTGTTTGCCTGAATTACTTTTTAATACATTTTTTTTTAAATTATGTATTTTTAAAAAAAACATTAAATCATAGCAGCATGGCATTGCTGTTAAATTAATAAGTAAAATCACGCTTCATTAATTGTATTTAAAATGCTCTCTGCTATACCATACTGGCCTGGTCTAGCCGTGATTGTCACAGTAAAGTATTCAGCGTTCTGAGCCATGCCCTCTGTGAATTCCTTGGCTGGAGTTTTCAGCGCTCTTCTGAATGCAGGTGTTGTTGCCTTCTCCCAGTCACTGTTAACCACTTATATTTTGGTAAGGTTTTAGCAAACTATTCTGCTGGCCAGGATTGCTACAACATTCCTCTCTCTCACTCGCTCGAGAACGTCACAGCCTGCCAGTGTGTGTGGTCACATTTGGCAAACATATGCAAAGCATAATCTAGTTTGATGGTAATTTCCCTTCTGTAATTGAATTTTACCTATTCAGGCATTTGGCTTTAATGTCTGTCCCACTATTAGTCAGATTGAACCCATATTGCCCGAGCTTCTTACTCTTCAACCTATTTATGCAACACAGGACATTGCATACCAAAATTTCCAGTAATGGATCTCATCCGTTGCAATTGGTAGAATCGTGCATTCAGACTAGAAACTTGCACATTATCTTTAAATAGACTTTGATTTGGAAATCACTTTTTGGGGCGTAATTTATTATGCTTTTCTATATTTGTTAATGCAAATGATTTTTTTTAAACTTAAAGTCTAGGCTGACTTGCTGATACGGTGCTGGGAGAGAGCTACATTGTTGGAGGTGCCATCCTTTGGATGAGACATTAAATGCAGCAGCCAACAAAAGTATCATATAATCATAATAATAATAATCCTTGCATTTGATATGACGCCTTATCACGTCATCGAGACGTCTCAAATCGCTTCACAGAATATACTGTAGAGTGAATTGACTGTGTGTCTGAAACTCAGCAGTCAACTGCACACAGTACAGCACAGAAGAAGGCCATTCGGCCCATTGCGTCAGTGATGGCGCTTTGAAATAGCTGTCCAAATTAATCCCGCTCCCCCACTCTCGCTCCCCGTAGCCCTAGAAATTTTTCCTCCCCAATGAAAGAAAGAAAAAATGAAAGAAAGAAAGAAAGATAAATTTATTTCACAAGGCGCTTGACTTCTCACTGGTCTTTCTCCAAAATCTCGCTGAACATTCCTGCAATGATCTCTGTCTCCCTCTGCACGGTTTAGGTTTCTGCTTGGGGTAAATTATAAGGAGGGAATTATCCTTACACAGGAATTCCTGTGAATTGCTCTGGGGAGATTCAACCGCAGATCACGGAGGTAGAAGGATAGTGCAGTAAAGTTCCATGCGACACATTAATCTCATACTTTCAACGCAAAAAAAAAAGAAAATTGGTGCATTGTTGACCGCGAAAGTAATTGTCACTTTACTCGAGTCGAGTAAATGGACAGTTGGCATCAGATGAAAGGAAAACAGGATCAATGTGAGCAGTTCTAAACTGTATTTAAAGTAAATCAACACAAAAACAGCATCGTTTCGGAATGAATTACGCATCCAAAAGTGAAAGCATCCTATTTCATGCCATAGCTCTCAATGTATGTTGGATGAAAAAGTAAACAAGAGGAATTCACGTTCAGAGATGCAGAGCTGAAAAGCCGTAATAAATCCTACAAGACAAATGTTAGTAAATGATCTTACTGATTAATACGCACTGTAATCTGAGGACCTCACAGTTAGTTTTATTGTATATGTTTGCTTGCAGTAGATTAGTGGAATTTAGGAATATTTTTTATACAGTTCCTTTAAGCAACGTTACCTTAACTCAGCCTTCAACTCAGATGCTTCACTGTTAAAATTACATTTTATTTTGATCAAAAAGACCAACTTTCGGGGAGACACGAGCTATAGGAAGAAGAAGTCAAAGATCAAGCAAACATTGGTTTTAAAGATGGCAGAACAACTATCTGGGGATACTGGTTCCGTTATAAAAACCAGACATCTTGCATTCACCTGATTATATATTACACGCTAACTTATCAACACTTAGAAAGTACTAGCAACTTCCCATCAATTCTATACGCAGCACTTGAAAGAAAGCTGAACATGAAGCTAGAATGTGTGCGCAATACCGTATCGCAATTGAATTCTTCATTTGTCCTTTCCATTCGAGATATTGTCATTGCAGATTTTTTCCGCTCAGTGTACACCAAAAGTGCAATTTTCTTAACAAAAGGAAATCTATTTAATCACCACGGCTTCTTTCCGATGTTAACAGAATCGTTATCGAACGCCAGTGTCACTTTGGGTTTGTTAGAGGACAAAAGGAGAAACTCTTCTCGTTTTGAATAGCATTATGGGCTCTTTTAAGATCCACCTGAACAGGCAGATGGAACCTCGGCATAAAAGCAGAGTTCAACAATATAGGGTTTAATAATAATAATAATAATAATAATAATATTAATAACCCTTGCATTTGATATAGCGCTGTTCACGTCTTATCAACATCTCAAAGCGCTTCACAGAATATACTGTAAAGTCAAATGACTGTATATTTGTGGGTTCTTCTCCTCGTTGCAGTTCAGCTCAAAATCCCAAAATAAGGGGATTGAACCCACAACCTTTACTGAAGTGAACGCTCCCAAGCTTGTTCTTTTTTCAAGGGGGAAGAAAAGAGAGAGAAAGAGTGAGAGAGAGAGAGAGAGATATGTGAGCTATTTCTTATTTATAAAACAGAGCGCGCTAGACATAGAGCAGGTGAGCGACACAAGAAGAATGCTGCCAAGAGAGAACAAAGAAACTGCCCGAGAAAGTTTGCAGAATGGGCCGCTGATACTTTCCATGCAAGCGCTCTGCTGTACTTTCACAGTTGAATCAGAGCCAAACCCAGTCCAGAACCGGTGGAAGTTGTTCATCCAAAAACAATCCTTTTCTGAACAGGTGTTTATCATGTCAACGGACCTTCTGTTTACACAAGGCCTGTTAAGAGGCTGGAATAGAAAAGAAAAATCACCTCTTCTACTGTAAACACAGCGAGTTACATTAAACATTCAAATAAAAGGTCACGCGATGAGTCACAAAGTAAATATTTGCCTCCACTCCAAAAAGCACAGAAATCCAAGCCTTACTTTCCGTCACTGTAATTTTTTTTATTTTTTAAAAAAAGTGGGGGAACTTTAAATACCAAAACTCTTAGCGCAAGAGAAAACCTTCTTGGTCAAGACACTAAATTATGTGCAATAATGTGGTGCTGAGCAGTTCTGGCAATGTGTGAGGTCTCGCGTGCAGGATGAATGTTGGCAATCAGATTTATTTCGAGTGAGGAATTGGCATATTGTCCTGGTTTTATCTAGTTCCAATTGCCAACAATTTCCATTTGATTTTTTTTTTACTTTCCTGACAAACAACTTGCGAATAGAAGGCTTTTCATGGAAAGACAATCTTTTATTATGACAGTGCCTGGAGCCAGGGATTCCGTTGAAGAGGAGGTTTTTCTAAACTTAAACTGGGAACATTCTGTCCACGCACCACGGTATGACACAGCTTATAAGGTAAGATTTACTGACTGGCTGTTCTCATTAATTAACCCTTAATCCCTATGGTAGCATTAAGGACTGAAAGCCTAAAATGATTAGCGAAAGACAGACCAGTTTGCAACAGAAAACTTTCAGATGGCAATGAATAAATCTTCCCTGTGTTGATTGCTTATCTAAGGTTTTTGTCAGGCAGCCAAATCTGACTGGGGATAAGAATAAGATGGTTGAGGTGATTAGATTCAAAATATGTCTAAACATAATTTTATACAGTTAAGCTAAACTGCTAAGAGACTGCAGGAAAAACTCCCCACTGACCAGAAAATGCTTCCATCTCGTGAAAAGACATGATTTACGATGGTCCAATTCATTTTCAAAGGAAATCAAGACTGGATATTTTTGAGTGAGTGTTGCGTTGACGTACTGGAAGAGGTGGGATAAAGGAAATCTAAAATACAAGTCAGCTTTCCTCGGGCACAAACGTTACTCTAAATAATTCTCACTCAAATTACCTCGCAAAATAAAATATGTTATTACGCTTTTTTTTACGGGGTTTCGCACGCAAAATATACACTCAATTCACGTACTCCATGAAGTGCTTTGAGACGTCTCGACGGCTTGATAAGGCGCAATAGCAAATGCAAGGATGATTATTAATATTCTAAATATGAAAACAAGTACGTATCCATTAATGTATTTGTGTGTGGCTGCAAAAGGAATCACAATTTTATATTTGTGAAATACAGAAAAGGCAGTACTGGCTTAGTCTGACCAATGCCCCACTCTGTTCCTGCAATACTGGGGCTGCTAAAAAGAAATGTTGTTCAAGTGTACGCTTTTGCATTTGACATAGCGCCTTATCACATTGTTGAAACATCTCAAAGCACCTCACGGAACATACTGTAGAACAGTTTGACTGTGTATTATGTAGGCAAAACACAGAATTGTAAGCATCAGTGCTGGTGGGAATTTGCCAAAAAACATTAAATTGGATTCTTCTTTAATTGCCTTCTCTGTAGTAAGTCGAAACGCTATCTTTGTACAGTATTACAAAAACACAGCCCAGCCCACTTTAATAACCGTTTCTGAGAAATCAATTTGATCTGGAGACTCCATAACAATACTCAAGGGAGGAAATATTATAGGAGTCCAGAGATAATGCAAATTAACTTGAACTGCAGTTTCAGTAGATTCCAATATAAATGTCGAAAGCAAAAACTCCTGATGTGTAATGGGATCCCTTGTTAAAACGCTGGGCCCCAAATACCCATTCAACAATAACATTACTGGTCTGCTTTACCTACCGCTAACTAAAACCAGTTTGTACAGAGAGAGTACAATAGCCAATGGCTTGTGTTCCATTTGGTTGGAATATATATTTTACTGAAGGAAATATCATTTTTATGTGTGGCCCATATTTCCTGTTATTAAAACTGCGTTAAGTGACTTTTTATATTTCTTGTTTTTTTTAGAGAGTCACGCTGACTGGGGAAGGACTGAAGTTGTCTGGCTTCATTGGTACCAGTTAATTTCATCTTGCTCATTCTGCATCATTGAACCTGTTCGTTATTCGAAGGATTGAGAGGGAAGAGATCAGTTGCTTCCGAACTGGTCCATGGCTTTTGTCACCATTGTTCAGATTTCAGTTTGGCTCAATTGGCGATATGCTCATGTATTGTGTCAGCTGTGGGTTCAAGCCACACCTGTAATAATAATAATATATATAATAATCCTTGCATTTGATATAGCGCTTTTCACATCTTATCGACGTCTCAAAGCGCTTCACAGAATAAATTGTAAAGTGAATTGACTGTATATTTGTGGGCGAAAAGCGGCAGCCAATTGCGCCCTGCAGTGTCCCAAAACAGTCGTGGGTTGAAATGACCAATTTATTATTGGGTTTTTTCCTTGAGCGATTATTATTAGCCATGTGGAGTAAGGAAACTTGCCCAAGGTTTCATCCTGCCATGAATGAAAACTCAGGTCTCTCGCCTGCCAGACGAGTGCTCTAACCACTGAGCTACAGGACCTCACAAGGATGTAAGCATTAAAATATTTGCATTAGTTTTACTGCACAGTTTGTTATCATTACTGGGCAACTATCACTATCCAAGTTTGTTACTCCTGTAACTCACTCAACTAATACACTCTATTTCTCCCCTCTATGGCAGTGGATTGCAGGCCTTGCTGCTTTTAATTTACTGGCGAAACTTACCATTTGATTACATGAAGGAAAGGGAAGATTTCTTCTCAATTCCATTCTATTATGTGTACTGCTAATTGTTGCAATCTTAGCTTCACAGAGTTTCTAAATGCCTTTGTGCTTAATCCCAGGCACATTGATGCCAGCAAAGCCTACTCAAGGTTATCGAGGCATCAGCCGTCGCCCGTGTAATATAAGTGCAAGTGTGTGCAGAAATGGCGGAATTCTAAGGAGGCTTTATAGAACCGACTGGATTTCACAGTTATGTTATTTCATTCCTGTCGTAAAGGAATGCTTTATCGAGGCAAGTAAGGAAAACCAAAAACGGCGATCTCCACAAACTCCGAAAAATATTTTTTAGCATTTGTTTCGAATTACACCATTTTTCAAAACCAAAAAATCTTGAACATTTTCAGAAAAATATTATCATGAAAAAATCCTTTATGATTGAGAGAAAAATGTTGTGAGTTAAGCTTAACAACAACAACAACAACAACTTCAATTTATATAATGCCCTCCACGCCGGGCGGCGTCTCAGAGCGCTTCACAATAGCAGATCCCATGGCCGAACCAGGGGCAGGGATAGAAAGGTGACCGAGGGAGCGGGTCGTAAAGAAAGGTCTAACAATTCTTTTTGGGAAGCCTTCTTTATTCTGAGTTTTTTAAAAAAAAGGAATTTATGCTGCCTTTGAACTTCCCCGCTGAGCGAATGAGTGAGAGAGTAGTTCCCAGGCTTTTACCACTGCTATTTCTTATCCAGCAATGAGCAGCTACAAAAGTATGACCTGTATTGACCGTGTGGAGATTTTACCTTCCCTACCAGAGAGAGAATGTTGCTCTGGTCTCACCCCAGACAACATAGCAGAGATATGTGTACTCTTCTTGCTACTCAGAGTTCTGGGGGACCAAATATTCCAGCCCAACAGATGAATAAAAATAAAAGCAGGAATTTGCTGCAAATGATAAAGAATGGTGTTTAATTTTAGATCTCATTTCACACCAGAAACTTCACGGCTCTTATAATAATATTAACAATTATTATAATAATAAAGTAATGATATCCCTTGCATTGGGAATTTGACAGTGGTGGGTGGAGCAAGGGCATGGAGGGCTTTAAAGGTGAAGTCCAGGATCTTGAATTAAATCCTCTGGGTGATGGGAAGCCAGTGGAGTCGAGTGAGAATGGGGGTGACAGGGTCCTGGACTTTGATGCGGGAGAAGACATGGACTGCGGAATTCTGGATGATCTGCAGCCTACGGAGGGAGATGTTGGGGTAGTGATGGAGTCGGGCAATGTTATAGAGGTGTGGGAAGGCAAAGCGGGTCATGGCATGTATGTGGGGGAGGAAAGACGGTTGAGGATTGAACAAGACACCCAGGTTCCTGACTGGCTTGGTGAGGTGCAGTTTGCAACCATGGAGGTTGATGCTACCACAGTGCCTGAGGTGCAGAGGCGCTGGCGCGAGCGAATCAGGGGAGCCTCAGTCTTGTGGACAATCAACTGTAGAAAGTTAGTGCTCATCTAGGACTTGATGTCTGACAAGCAATCTGTTGAGACAAATTACACTGTATTCACCTCAACACTTCTGGGATAGAGAGGACAAAGGGCATAACTGTATTTAACTGCTGATTTATGTATTTTCCTCTCCCAAGTCAAGGCAGCGAAACTAACCCTTGTTGTCCACTACACTGTAATACAAATAATAATAATACTTGCATTTGTTACAGCGCCTTAACATGTCATGAGACGTCTCAAAGCGCTTATACTATAAAGTGAATTGACTATATGTTTTATGGGTGAAATGCTGCAGCCATTCGCACCCAGAAATGAATGAATGTGATTAATGGTCACTATTACTGCTGAGTAAATCCTATGAAGCTCTTTGAGATATTGACGACAGTGTGTGAGGGCGGTAAATCCAAAGAGCTTCCCCTTCGATCCATGTGTTTGCCCCTTGATCCATATTCACAGCTGATTGGGTAATGTTGAAAAAAGCCGACTTGATCCTCGACTTAAGGAGCTCATCTCAACTTCCCAGCGCAACCTGAAACTTTGCTCACATTCAAACACATTCTTGTTATAATGGGGTAATTCAGTAGTTTCGCTGGGCATGCCAGAGAAACAATTTTCAATGCAAATGCAAAAACAACTAGGAAAGCCAGTAAAAATTGAGTACAAATTACTGAGCGTTCACTGAGGTGCAGACCTACCTGAAAAGCTCAGTGAATATTTAACTTTGGTAACTTAATTGCAGTGTCAATGTGGCTGGTGTCCAATATGCATAGATGAATCATGCACCACAGCTCTTTCAACCAATACACATTCCTGGAGGATTAGCTGCAGTTTTTCCTCCAGTGGCTGTATTCATAGTAAAAAACTTTTTTGATATAATTTAGAAAATAAATGTTATTTCAGCTTTCGAGAGTCCCTTTGATTCAATGATGTATTCTCGAATGACATTGTTAGCTCAAGATCTTTATTCAGATTGGCTAGCCGTGCGTTAGTCACAAGTTAAAGTTATTTTTTTTTAAGAAGGTTTTTCTGAAATAGTGATTGTTGGAAAGGTTTCCAGAGCACATTGGCTGATTTATGTGTGAAATCCTATGTGGGTTTAACTTTGAGGTTCAACGTATGTCGTGATTGATTTGTGCAGGCTGTGTGGAGTCCTGTAGCTCAGTGGTTAGGTGGAGTCCTGTAGCTCAGTGGATAGAGCACTCACCTTACAAGCAAGAGACCTGGGTTCGATTACAGGGAGAGCCAAACTTTGGGCAAGTTTCCTTACTTCACATGCCTGATAATAAAAAAAATTGGTCATTTAAATCTACAACTGTTTGTGTGACACTGCTAATAATAATAGTAATAATCCTTGCATTTGATTTAGCATCTTATCACATCTTCTAGATATGTCAAAGTGCTTCATAGAATATACTGTAAAGTTAAATTAACTGTATATTTGTGAGCGAAACGTGACAGCCAATTGCACACAACAGTGTCCCACAAACAAACGGAGGTAGCGGTTTGGATTGAAATAACCAATTGATTATTTTTTTGAGGAATTATTATCAGGAGTGGAGTAACAGCAACAACAACAACATTATATTTATAGAGCGTGGAGTAAGGAAACTTGCCCAAGATTTCGTTGTGAAGCACTTTGAGACACCAAGAAGACATGACAAGCTATATTAAATGCAAGAATTATTAAATGTAATTTAAACAAAAATTACCCTCTGTCAATGATTGAGTCTCACTCCAAATCAAAGAGCAGCACTATAACTGCTGCCTGCATAAATCAGTGCCTATGGGATGGTTTAAATTCTCCTTATTCTTATCTTCTACCTTGCTCTGAGACGCACACCATTCCTTGGATCTGTGCCTCCACATTCTGTGCAGGTACCTTAATTCAGTCAGATACTGTTGAGATACAACACAAGTAAGGATTTCAAGCACAGTGCATTTCCTATCCTAGAAATAACAGAACAGGTCACTCAACAGCCTATCAAGGCTTTATTGATGACAGTTTCTCCAATCCCAATTCCTGGCACCTTTCTTACAGCAAAAGGAACACATTAATTTCTCCTCAATAGTGGGAGTGTAATAATGTGAAGAATCCTCTGTAGAATCCTAAAAGTTCCTTAAGATAGACAGAAAGAGAGAGAGAGAAAGAAAGAGAAAGAATGAGAGAAAGATCTGTGCACTTTCTGGTACCCATTTCTTATTCACCTTTCACATTTGTGTTTTATGCTTTAACAGACAGCTGTGGTATTACTGAATGATTGAAAGGAAAAGGGAATTTTCTGTTCAGTGATATCATGTTGTTGGTGAATGGGCTGCAAATTCCTCTCTGGAGATAGGGAGCTGTGAGCGGTGCTCCCACATTGAGAGCTAATTTTTACACGCCTCCCATAAACCATAAAACACACAGAGCGGAGTTGTGAGTTTCGCCAATAGATACGTATACTGTAAAATACCAGTGACATTTGCTTTCAAAGCTCCAGTTAAAGTATAGGCGGCAATTCCGCACTGTGTTTTGTCAATCGAGACAACAACAACAACAACAACTTCGATTTGTATAGCGCCCTCCATGCCGGACGGCGTCTCAGAGCGCTTCAAGACACCAGACTCTGGATAATCTCCATCACCATCAACATACACAAAGTTCCTCCTCACTTTGCTGGTGATGTTTCCAAAACTCGTGCAATCCCCCTTTCCCTCCTGCCTCTCGAGTTCATTGCACAGCTAAAAAAAAGCATGTTACAAATGGCAGTGACACAGAAACTGCAGTGTAATTGACCCGAAAACATTATATGTCAAGTCAGATGAATCAAATGCTACAGTATGTGAAATAGCTGTGACTACTGTATTATTAATGGCATGTAAATTAGAAGAGTTTTAAAAAAAGTCTATTTCCTGTACGTTCGTGCGTACAGTATAGCGCAATGGAATATTCACCCAAAGTTTGACAATTTAACTTGGTTTAGTGGTTAGCTGCATGAGTTAGCAGGGTGATGTTTTGGAGTGTTAAATAGATTTTCGCCGCTGTCTGTTAAAAGCGTTACCTTAGAGTTTCAGGTTTTACTTTGTCTTGAATTTTAATCCAATCCCCTGTATAGAAAGGTTTAGAACACAAGCCCACACTGCTTTTGAGTTAATGTGAGATGCTGGCAAGCAGTGTAAAAATCGCAAGGAAAAAATATCTCTTGAATAAACATCTTTGTTCCTTCTTGCGGCAGAACTTTCCGAATCCAGCTTCAAAATCTACTCTCCACTGGAGCTGACAGTTATTATTATTCTTATTCTTATTATTCAGCAACAAAAAAAACAGATCTTGTCCGTTCCAGAAGGGTTTTGGGAGCAGAATTGCTTCATTGTAGAACCAATATAGTACAGTATTGCATTGTGCAGAGAGCCATAGCTGTTAAAGCATCACACCATTAGATTTGGGGAGTGTTTGGAACATATTTGGAATATTTGGTGAAAGATTACATGAGTTTGGGTAAGATCATTTAACAGGTTTTGCAATCTCTTCCCCACCTGCACCTCTGCTCCCATCTCTTTAACGTACAGTACTCCTCTCTGCTTAAAGCTTCATCGTGCTCTTTGATTCCTTGCCAAGGTGACCATTAATCAGGCACTTTGGCAGTTTTGCCCACAAATATACACTCAATTAAATTTACAGTATATTCTGTGAAGCGCTTTGAGACAGATAGAAGACGTGAAAAACGCTATATCAAATACAAGGATTATCATTATTACTCACCAATGGCTGCTTTGTGTGCACACGTTCACACACGCATGCGCACAGACACACCTTCACCATGGTTTTTATGCGTTGCTAGTAAGAGCAGAAGGCCTGGCTCTGTCGTATGCATCTCCAAGGGTTAATTTTCAATTAAAATTACGGCTTGTAAGTGTTTATTTTGTAGTTTGAGGGTTGCTGTAATAAAGCTACTCAAATGCCAGGGGGTAGTTTTATTACTGTTTACGTCTCCATCTGCCTGTGCAGGCTGAAAACGTACAATGCTGTCCGGGTCAGAGTAAGCGTCAGGGATAGGTAGAAAGCAATAACCCTCCATCATACCGCCTGCACTCCACCCGTGTAGATTAGGGTTTGGGGACTCATAACATTGGGAGACAAAAAAACACCACATTATGATTTGGATCCCACATTGCAACTGAGGTTAATTGGATCAGCTCCCTTCCCAATAATTGGATTTAATGTTGCATGATTCCCACGTTGGGAGTCTGTGAGCTGTCTGTGCATAAGACCCAAAGCAACATGCTCCACACAGTCTGTAACACTCTGGCAAGTAGATTGTTATCCCCTGGGTTCCTCGGAGGTTAGTGAGTGTAACACCCAGTTCCTTCTTTGACAAACTTTGACAAACCAGCCAGCAGTGATTCCTTAACCTAAACAGTAAGACCCACAGAACACTACATGGGGAGGGCTTGTGATATTTACTGACTTATTTTTAACCATAACCAACACCTCCCCGCTAATCTTAGATATTCATTTGACCCGCAAAGGCTTGGTTCCTATCTTGGTTCTTTTTACCCTTCGTTTTGTGCCTCAACGGATCGACTGAAATGAATCTTAACAACTGGATGGAGGAAGTTTGAGTAGATCTTATTACATTGACTATTTAAATAGGAGGCAAGGTTACTCTCCTTAACTTCCAATGTTATCATTGGCTGCACACTATCAACATTGCAGCAAATGGACAAAAACCTCTTAGATCACCCCCAGTCGCTAAAGCAATAGGCCACACTTACTATATCAATCACCGGAAGGAGGGAAATGTAGAGGAACAGAAGGTAACTAAATGAAAACCTCAGGTGTCACTCTGACCAGAAAACTCATCATTCAATCCTGAAAGGTTGGATCCGATTCCATAGCCTTTCCATTACTAACTAGTTTATCCCACACTGAGCACACTTGAACACTACCTTGTGTGTGGGGGGCGCTATATTGATGCAAGTTGTTGTTTTATTCTGTAATAGGTGGATATCCGCCCACAAATATTCAGTCAATTCACTTTACAATATATTCTGTGAAGCGCTTTCAGATGTCGATAAGATGGGAAAAGCGCTACATTAAATTCAAGGATTATTATTATTATATTAGTATCCACAAGCTATTCAAAACAAAGGCTAAAAATCAGCATGAATGACCTTTTCTTTTTCCTATTAATATTTTAATATTCCCCGAATCTTTACACTCAACTCATATAGTGGGTGAGATTGTTCAATTCTATATAATGTTTATACGGTGGATGGCTTATTTCTTCTTTCCCCCATGTCATCGCTGGAGGTTAGGCTCTCACATTCCATCACCAAATAACTTTGAAATACTGTATACTTCTTCCTGCCTGTCTAAATTTAAAATAAAATCTGTTTGACTGTACCTCAGTCACCTTAACTCACTTTCCCCCACACTTCCAGTGGACTACGCCTCCCATAGTCAAGTTCTTCGCGAAATTCCCTTTTGGGCGGAATTAATAGGCCAGCTTTCCCACTGCTCAGGAACTGGACTACCAAAATCCCCATAGAGGATTATTATGAATAAAACAAATTTTCTCGTTTTCCCAGCACGTGCCTTCCAAAATCTCTTTCCGAGATGTTTTTTTTCAAGTCCTGGTGAGATTCGGAGACTCCCTGACCCATTTCTTATTTATTCTTCTTATTAATGGGGTTACGCTCTGGATAAGATCAGCTGTTTGTTTAACCCATGTCCACAGGACACGTGCAGATGTTTTGGTAGCCTCCCTTGATGCTTAGAACAACAACTGTGGAACCATTTACATTTAAATAGTGCCTTTCACATCGGGGGGACGTCCCAAAATGCTTCATGCAGCTGACTGCTTTATCCAACCCCTTCAATGAATTTAGGAGTACAGCTTTTAACCGGGACTGATATATCGGTTTAACTCGAGTGATTGCCTTAGATGCTGAATACAATTTTCAATCACTCTTCTGCATTATTCTTATCAAGAGATGTGGTCATCGGATGTATCAAACTGCAATTGAGACTTGGAGGCTGCTCTCTCCCCTTTTATTTGCATTGCTCGTAAAACCCTTAAGTCAAAGACATCTGCTATAGCCACCAGACGCCCAAATGTTGCCTATTGCAAGCAACACACTTTTGTAGCTATAACCTCTGCACTCCCCCACTGGTTTGAAATAACCATGGAGCATATTAAGATATGCAGTGTTCAAACTAGTTGCAGCTTACTCTGATAGCCCGCCACCATTAGTTTAGGCTTTCGTTTGCACAACAATTAAAGATGCCTTTAGATGGTTTAGATCTACAGGTTTTACTTTTGTATTTTGATCCGAAAGAAATTCTGGATCCACAGTTACAAAAACAAAATTTTACCGTGTTTTTTACAGTGATGGTAAAAGTCTAAAGTATAACTATAGCCTCAGTTATACAAATCAAAAGTACATTTTATTCTGCGTTACCGAAAAGATCCAAGAAATCCGAGGTCCAATGTCCCTGATACAGTGTATAGACAAGCGATATCACGAAAAATGTGTAAGTTACAAAGCAAATAGGCTCAGAGCAAATGAATGAGCCTTTCAAGAGCGCCAAGCGAAATAGTGCAGAGAATGTCGATTGCATTTCTTAAATGACCAATTTGGTTCGCCTATATTTTAACGACATTTAATTACGTGTAACTAGAGAATGAAAAGTGTGAAAACTAACGAGCTGTCTCAGAAATGACTGCCTAACCTTTGCTGCTTCTGGGAAATGAATATGATCCGAGCTTTTCCAACCGATTATGTCCATGAAATGTTTTGGTGGCTTATTCTGTCATTTAAACACACATGTTGCAAGACTCGAGTGCCCCCTTTAACCTCATTGAATTATAATAATAATCCTTGCATTTGGTATCGTGCCTTATTGGCCTTGTAAGAAAGTGAGGTGTGGAGCTCCTGTAGCTCAGTGGTTAGAGCACTCGCCTTGCAAGTGTGAGACCTGTGTTTCGAATCCAGGCAGATCAGGGCGAAACCTTGGGCAAGTTTCCTTACTCCACACTCCTAATAATAATCTGTCCAAAAAACCCACAATAATAAATTGGTCAGTTCTGTGAAGCGCTTTGAGACGTCGATAAGACGTGAAAATGCAAGAATTATTATTATTATTTCATCCATGACTATTTGTGGGGACGCTGCTGTGCACAATTGGCTGCCACGTTTCGCCCACAAATATACAGTCAATTCACTTTACAGTACATTCTGTGAAGCGCTTTGAGACGTTGATAAGATGTGAAAAGCACCAATCAAAATGCAAGAATTGTTATTATTATCACGTCAGAACATCTCAAAATATAAATTCCAGAGGTTTCTGTAAGGTCATATACCTCAAACAGGATTTACTTCAACTGGAGTCAAAAATAGATATGTTCTACACTTCCATCTCAATGCACGGGATGCCAAGGTAGGCACACTATTACCTGGCGCTGGAAAGGTGGGTGGCAGAAAAATGGGAGCATTTTCTGGCTTGATAACAAATCCGCAACACTTTTCACTTTGATGCGAGATTGAGGGAGGAATGAAAACTGCCTTTGGTGTATTCTTAGTCTCTTCTGGAGACAAATCAGCAATTTAAAGGCTTACTACCTATTTTGACCCTCTCGACCACACGAGCTCCTTGTCTACAAAGCTTCAACTCAATGAAGTGATGTTGTCTCCCAATGGTCTGTTTGCTCACGGGCTGTGTCACTACCTACAGGCCCTGCAAAGGGGTGGGGGGGGGGGAAGGAATCACTGCTGCGGATTTTGTTATCTTGTACCATTCAAGTCCTGATTTTGCCCCCGCTCGTTGGCAAATATGCTGTGATTTGCCTAACAGGAGTAAAATCCCTCTCCTGTTGTTTGAGCACCATGTAAACCGATCCAGAGAAGTGTACCTACCACGTTAAATTGAAACGTTTCATCATTCAAACCCGCTCGGTTTATGACTGCCTTTCACTGAAGCGGACGAAGAAATCAAAAGTGCTGCAGGTTGCGAACCAGAGTGAATCTTCCATTCTCCACATTGTGAAAAATAGGACATTCAATCTTTCTGTGGGACTTAGCACAGAAAAAGTGCTTCAAATTTCTGTATCCAGTCAATTTATTCTGTGGTCCAGTATAGCTGTGTCTTCAGATGCCAGTGAAAGACAAATTCAAAGCAGATGTAGAGGGAAAGTAACTGAACACACTTTTTACTGTTCAGGTACTGTTTATAATGGAACCATCAGCTTTGGCCGTAGAATGATACGATAGTTAATAGGCAGTGGAGTAACTTTGTTCGTATTCATTCATTAAACAATGGCAGTGAAGATTTCGAACACATTTTACGTGTGTGTGTGTGTGTGTGTGTGTAAAAAAAATCACTGGTATTGAAATGCTGTGAACTTGAGAAACATATGGATAATGAAATGCCAAATATCCTGAGATTCATAAAAGTATTTGAAAAAGGATTGCACTTCTAGCCTAGGCCAACAGGAAACATCTGTCAGGTTCATATCGCTGTGGTCTATTTGTGTCCTGGAATTTTAAAAAATATATATAGGTGTGATCTTTAATACAGTCTCTTTCTTTTCAGAAGATACGGGGAATTAGCAGGCTGTCATTCATCAGGTTGTGAAGTAAAGCGCAATGCGATAGGAACCACAGGCATGAGTGATGAACCACCTCATATTAATCTTACTCTCTGGTTCTGGCAGCCAAACACCGCACCCCACACCGTTATGCCAAGCACTGCACAATCCCACATTAATCCCGAGCTGCGAGAAAATTAATCAAACGTAAATCCAGGAAAAATGCAAGGAATGGAACAAGAGCATCAGATTTATGTCATGCCACACAAGTAACGTTCTCTTGTGACTGGTATTATTTTTGCAACGTATTTTGTATGCACTGCTGGTTTGGTGGTTGTTGTAAATGAACCACAATCATTCGAGAAATGTCCAGCTCCCGTATAGTCATCCCATTCACATTTCGTCATTGCGAGATTTCCTCCCAGCCAGGCGTTCTGGAGGTTAGGTTCTATAAGTAAACGACTTAGAGTCGATGCAAATGGAATCAGAAATGCTCACCGAAAATACTGTTGCATTATTAAAAGTCACTGCCAGTCAAGTAGAGGGGTTACGGGGACAGGGCAGGAAAATGGAACTGAAAAGATTGCTCTTAAAGGAGTCTGTACAGACACCATGTACTGAATGTGCCTTCTTCTGTGTCATAAATGTCTACCTATATTGATCACAGTAAATGACCACTAAGCACTCTGAGACTTTATATAGCGCGCATGTGAAGGGTGCTATATAAATGCAACTTGTTGCTCTTGTAATCAAAAGAGAGATACTAAAAACTAGAAACTTAACGAACAAGAATAACCTATGACGTGATGAAGTTGGATCATTTTTTCCAAGATTATTTCCCGACATTTGTTTCTCTTGCTCTCCATCTTTAGTCATCTGGCAAAATGCTTAAGACCGAAACCCTGCAAATGTGTCGAGTGTCTGACTGTGATCCCGTGATTGCTGGAGTCGTTCACACTCTCTTGTCAATAACAATTTGCACTTTTATAGCGCCTTTCACTTTGAGATGTGAGAGGTGCCATAAAAGTGCTTCACAAAGATAGAGTGGGAACCCAAGCAGGCAGGGGCATTGAGGGCGAGTGGTGGGGGTGGGGGAAAGAGGAGAGATAGAGTGGCGGGTGGGTGAGGATGCAGTCAAAGATATGGTTCATTAAATGGCTCCGAAAGTGGAAGGGGTGGGAGGGAATGAGGCAGACAGCTGTAAGTTACGAAGTGGTGAGGCGAAGTGGACTCGGGGAGATGAAATAGGCCTGAATTGAGGGACCAAGCGAGCGAGTAGGATTAGGGAAGTTCAGATGCTGAGTGTGGAAAAATACTGCAGGGCAAGACAAACAGTTTTTCCTTCTCTCTATGATCGGATGCACAGTAAGTAGAATACAATTTGACATTATGTGGGTGATGGTAAGAGGAGTCATGTACGTTAGAATTCATACTTATCTACGGACACAGAGATGCTTCCAAGACTGCGTGCATTTTTGTTTCCAAACTCTGGAAAAACCTGCATGACAAATCAGATGCAGATTTGGCAGTGCAAAATTCAGAGCTTCCCAATCAAACAAGGACAATAATAATAATAATACTCCTTGCATTTGATATTCTGAAGTGCTTTTCATGCCTTCTAGACAACTCAAAGCGCTTCACAGAACACAGAATGTAAATGAATTAATTGTATATTTGTGGGCAAAACATGGCAGGCGATTGAGCACAGTAGTGTCCGACAAACAATCGTGCATTAAGTGACCAAATTATTGTTGTTTTTTTCCTTTTTGAGGGATTTTTAGCAGGTGGATGGAGTAAGGAAACTTGCCCAAGGTTTCGCCCTGCTGAGAATCAAACCCAGGTCCCGTGCTTGCGAGGCGAGTGCTCTAACCACTGAGCTACAGGACTCCACAGGATATTTAAAACCCTTTCATATGCACATCTGTCCGCAAAATATAGTCACTACAATTTACAGTATCTCCTGTGAACTGCTTTAGAACATCCGCCTGATATTGAAAGGCGCAATACCAAATGTAAGGATCATTATGATTATTTACATTTGAATGTATCACCTCGTTAATATTTGGGATTTTGGGGGGCTGGGTTAATCGATAGCATTTCACAATTGGGATTGGGATTAATTATTTAGAACCAATGAGAAATATAATAATCTCTGCAATTGATGCAATGCCTGTAACTCTGAAACGCTTCCAGATATAGTTAATTGTTGTTCAGTGTAGTGACTGTGCTGACTGGAATTGGATAAAGTGGAGTGCACCCTCCAGGGAGAGAGAGTGCATGTTTAGTTTCAGACACAGGGAAATTTACATGCGTAAGTGTCACACATACGTCAAATTCTCAGGCTGGTTCCAATGCCCTTAAGCACAGTGATGGATTTCCACAGGCGTCAGACACCTGGCTGGCCAAATAAAAAAGACTTAAAATATCTCGGTCTGGGCTCACAGAAACAGTCTGTCTTCAGAGGGAGGGAGAGAAAAATGGCAGCCCACACATAACATTTTCATTTAAATTCTGCTAAACCACAGTTTACTATCCACTGTTGGTCTTACAAAACCAATGCTTTATGGTTAAAAAAATATGAGATACAGGGTTTGGACTAATGTCAGAAAGAGAAGGAAGCTATTCTTGGTTAGTTTTGGTACACAATAAGGCTGAATATAATTAGAAATCAAGTTAGGAAGTGTATCCATGACAGAAGGCTTCCTTCCTTATACAAGAATAATAAGCCGCAACAGCATTTAAAACATATATTACATTATCACTGTTAAGTGTTCTATTCATGCATAAATAGGCTTTTGAAATCGCATTAGCGGCCGCTTCGAGAATGAAGAAGGGGCATGCACACTAAGTAAGTGACTGCAGATTTAAAAGCATACAAGCACAAAGTAGTCAAACCTCAAGCAAGACTGTAGATCAGGCTCCCCCCCCCTACAGAGAGCAACAGTGACTTTCAATGTCAATTAATTGATTTAAAGAGACTTGGATAAACATTTAGTTAGGAATGGGATTGAAAATTATAGGCATGGCTCGTAAAGCACACTTTGTGACCTGATGTCTCCTGGACGGGTAGAACATTGAAAGTGCCCGATGTGTTATAGATTTGGTTGTTATTAGACTGAAACCCTGGAGTATTGTGTTATTTTAGGAGAGGAACGAGAAATTTTATACACAGTTTTTTTTCTTGGAAGATTTTACCTAGTTGTAAATTACCTTCTTAAAAGTCTGATGAATCGAGTGGACCACAGTTAACTGGCAGAATACTTTGCTCAGAGACAAAGCATTTGTTTCTTTTCACCAGTTCCCAGAGACCCTTCAATCCAGAGCTCAATTTGTGTCGTCTCCCATTCGCACAACAAAACGTTAACCCCTGTTGTAATGTAATAATAATAATCCTTGCTTTTGATATAGCGCTTTTCAATTATTCTAGACGTCTCAAAGTGCTTCACAGAATGTACTGCGAAGTGAATTGACTGTATGTTTGTGGACAAAACGCGGCAGCCAATTGCCCTCAGCAGTGTCCCACAAACAGTCGTGGATTGAAATGAGCAATTTATTATTATTTTATTTGAGGGATTATTATTAGGCGTGTGGAGTAAGGAAACTTGCCCAAGGTTTCGCCCTGACCTGCCTGGATTCGAACATAGGTCTCATGCTTGTATGGCGAGTGCTCTAACCACTGAGCTACAGGATTCCATGTAGACCAGATGATCTGATTTGAGTGCTAACTTTTTTTTAATTCGAAAGTGAAACAATGGGTCAGAGGGAAAAATAGCCATCTATCGACTTCATTGCAAAGGCCCCAGTGAAATCACCACATTCTTAATGCTAAACTCAGCTCCAGCTGACATTTGAGAAGTTATGATAATAAACCTTGCAGTTAATATTGCAACTTATCACATCATTGAAAGCACATCACAGGATTCACTGTAAAGTTGTAAACGAACATGACAATTTAGGTGCGGCAATGTCCCGCAGACAGCTTTGAAGTTATTCCCTTCTCTTTTTGAATAGAGTCATGGGATCTTTAACCTCCACCTGAACAGAGAGAGAGAGAGATATTACCAGCAGCCAGCGAAACGGACAGTGGGAGGCACATACTATACATGCGTTTAACTGCATGTCTGCACGCTCTTGTCAGTTTCACCACAACTGCCTGCTCACACCACTCCAGTTACTATACAAATTGATGCTGTGTAACTAGGACATTATACGGTGAAATTTACTCTGGTAACCGGTCTCCTAGGCTTCAATATTATTCTAATATTACTTTTCACACATAACAGGGACATTATAGAAGTGAAATGTATAGTGCCAAAGTATCCTCTGCCCTGCTCTAACCTCTAATATTATTCTAAAAGGGTATTAATTACTTGCTCTTCATGTTGAGAACAGAAAGCTCGCTCTCTGCGGATGTGAAATGAATCCATGGCATTGAACCGACTGATTTGAGATATTTTAAATTTATTAATTTTCTTCAGGGAAGACACTGGGACAGACAACTGAAACATGCTGAATTATCTTTGTGGAGCTCCTGTGGTTCAGTGGTTAGAGCACTCTCCTACCAAGCATGACTCCTGTGTTCGAATCCAGGTATGATCAGGGCGAAACCTTGGGCAAGTTACTTACTCCACACACACGCCTAATAATAATCCGTCCAAAAAAACACAATAATAAAAATTGGTCATTTTCAATCCATGACCGTTTGTGGGGCATAGCTATACGCAATTGGCTGCCGCGTTTGGCCCACAAATATACAGTCAATTCACTTTATAGTGTTTTCTGTGAAGCGCTTTGAGACATCGATAAGATGTGAAAAGCGCTATATCAAAATGCAAGGATTATTATTTTAACGCTTTCAATCACTGATTAGTCAAGCCTTTCTCACTTTAAAAACTTCATCCACTCTTGGAAGCTTATGATTATTGGCAAACGTTTGCTAGTATTTAACAACACGTAGGCAGAATCCTTCCTTTGTATTCAAGGGTGACATGAACATGCATTTCAATCCAAATGATCTCCTTGTTCCGATAATATCAATCCATGACTGTTTATGAGGCACGGTTGTGCCAAATTGGCTGCCGCATTTTACTCAGAAATACACAATCTCAATGCACTTTACAATAAAAATATAGCAAAGAGCTTTGAACCATCTCAATGATGTGGTAATGTGCTATATCAAGTGCAAGCTATATTATTATTATTTTTAATAGTATTATTGATACCATATCGAAATATCTGCACAAAGAGATTATCCCACTGAATGGATGATGTTAAACTATTGAATTCAATAAGTTTTTCTATGTTAAAAAAAATCCTGAAAACACACACCACTGAAACCCGGGGCTTGTGGGTTCAGATGAAATCAGGCTTGTGATGTTTTTGCTTGATCCATAATTAGCTGAGATGAATAGACCTTTTTTTTCGTAGATGGAGGAAGAACCAAGCAGAAATCACAACTGTTTCCTTTAGTCAACACTTGAGAAGCATGTGTCCAGTCATTGGGATTAGTCCCTGAATGAAAGAGTAGGAAAATGAGCATTTTAGCATGGTAATTCCAGGCAGCAGACACCAGTGCAATCCCCCATGCCTTTCAATCACAAATCCACAACTCTTGAGTGCATTACAGATTGACCAGAAGCGTGAGGTGGTGGAGGAGAGACAGACTGGTGTGGGAGGCTGTGTGAGGACTTGTCAAATAATAACGCTGTTCACAATTAACTTTTATTTGAGCTCACAATTTTTTGGAGGGGAGGGGGATTTGACCTGTGAATGTGAGAAATGTGCAGGCGTTTTAACACATCCGTACACTTTCTGTAGGTCTAGGATGATATAGGTTTGCATATCACCCAGAGTTTATGAAAAAGTTTAGATCATTTGGTGAAGATATCAGGTTATGGCTACGAAGAGAACGAGGACTGGATTGCACAAATGTTGACTTGACCCTACTTTGAAAAATCAGATGTCAAAATGGGCATCAATTACATATCCTGGCAAATGACGGAAAATGAGTGACAATTTGTAAAGCTTTGAAAGGCTTTTACTCAGAGTTAATAGACAGTCATGTACTATTAAATATCATTTAAGTGCTGCAAGATTGCTTTCCCCTCTCATTTGGCTCGATGTGCTGATACACTGCTCTGCAGTGTTCAAACTCATGGATTCAAACCATCAATTCTTTAAATGGTGATTCCCTTAAGCCTTTGAGAGCTCAGAGATGTTCGGTCCATGTGAAAGGAACTATATATATTTATACGGAGTTGAAATTGCCATATTTCGAAATGCATTCTGATGCTAAATTATTGGGATGGAATGTGTTTTGGAGTACCACAATTTTGAACCCACCCCCCCCTAACTTACCCTTATAAGTAAAATGTGTTGTTACCTTACCCCCACAGGGCCAAACCTGAACAGAGACAAAGCTCCTCTTCAGGTGGAAAGAGAGAGAAGGTGAGAGGCATGTCAAAATGTGAGCCGGCACAAAATATTCTCGCTTGCCTCCTGTCTTGTTCAATGATCCAAGTCTGGGAGATTGAGAAATTTAGATATTTCTAAGCCATTTAGTGAGAAAATAAAGTGCAGCACAAACCAGATTGTGATTTAATGGATCAGGTGGAGTTACAAAACAGCATTTCATTCTGAACTGACATGCCAATGGAGGACTGGGGGTGGCGGTGGGAGAGTGGGGCTGCGGTGGAAGGGAAAGCATTGCATTGTCAAAGGTGCCATCTCTCAGATAAGAAGTCAAGCCAAGGTCCCTTCCATTCTATTCAGCTGGATGTGAAAGATTCCCATGGCAGTGTTAGGCAAAATCCTTCGTCAGAATTTGACTGGACGTGGTATAATAAACTCAAGGAGCATGTGTGAAACGGGATGGCCCGGATTGCCATCCTCGCCATGGTATTTTTGAGCTACTTGTTGGTCTAACTTTGCGATTTCGCAATCGCAGGAGAATTTGGCAGGGGAATGAATGTTCCCTCACTGGAATGCTGCCTGTGCGAATTTCTGGCGGCTTCAAATGTCCTGGCTTCATGTTTATTTATAGGGTAATTGGATGTGAAAAAGGGTGATGTCTTCCCCTGGTGGAAACGTATCTTATCAGTTATTGTTCCCGAGGGCTACAATGGCCTACCACGACATGCATTTGCGTCACAACAAATACAATTGAATATTTGAGAGCAGATTGAATCAGCCGAATTGTGAATTATAAGCACTGATCCCGTGAGACCTTATGAATAGGGAATTGCATGGTTGTTTGATAGGGTAACAGAAGCAGCTGGTCTCAGTACAACAATGATGGCCACTTAATAATAATAATATTGCATCTGATATAGCGCTTTTCAAGTCTTCTAGATGTCTCAAAGCTCTTCACAGAATAGACAAATATACAGACAAAATGAATTGACTGTATATTTGTGGACGAAATACGGCAGCCAATTGCGCACACCAGTGTCCCACAAACAGTCATGGAGTGACGTAACCAATTTTTTTATTGTTTTTTTTCTTGTTGAGGGATTGTTACCAGGTGTGTGGAGTAAGGGAACTTGCCCAAGTTTTTGCCCTGCTGGAAATCAAACCCACTTAAAGGCGAGTGCTCTAACCGTTGAGCTGCAGGACTTCAAAGTCTATTGCTACAATTTGGTGAATCATATGAAAGCATAGCACCCCATAACATAGTTCCCTGTGCTTGCCAAAGCAATTAGAGCCTAAGGACACCTAGATTTAGCATCAATCCATGATACTGCTGTGTGCAATTGGCTACCTGCCATGTTTTGCCCACAAAATATACAGTCAATCCACTTTGCAATATCTTCTGTGCTATGCTTTGAGATGCCTCAACAATATAAGGCGATATATCCAATGCAAAGATTATTCGCATCATCATTATTATTGCCTTGTCACTGACCTGTTAAACTGATACATCAATTTTATTTAAAATATGCTAGTTCATTCAGTGTCATATACTCTTTCACTCTGATTTCACTCCGTGCTCATAAACGCAAACTAGATATAATTGGGAAAAACAAATATTAAAATGTCGTAAGATAAACAAAACAGTTTTACAACAAAACCAGAAGTACAGGCAAGTAAGTTTTTAAATGACAATTAATGTAAAATTCTGTTGCACTATTGAAGCAGATTATTAGTGCTTAGTGGCACTTAGTGGTTGACTTGGGTGAGTTATGTTGTCTGATTTTCTTTGAGAAATAAAAAAACTCTCAAAGCTTTCTACATGTTGAGTCCTTATTAAGTCAATATTATTCTTTCTGAGGAGCTAAACATATAGAGATAAACATCATAAAATGATTGTTATTAGTTTCCCCAAATCAGGTTGCCAACGTTGTACTGTTCCTTGAATTGATAATAAACTATAACAATATACAAATGAAAGATTTAAAATGAACTATAGCACCTTATCGGGTCATTAAGCAGTTCCAAGGCACTTCACAGAATTTTACAGTAAAGTGTAATGATTTAGGACAATGTGGTGGGCAATGTGCGCACAGAAATGTTCTTCAAAAAACTGTGAAGTGAATGACCAATTTTATGCCTTTTTCTCTGAATCGACAAAATTAGTAACATTCTAATAAAAAATGGAAAATGTATATGTAATACAATGTTTGCCCCCTAATTAAATCTGCGTCTGTTCTCTGTATTTAATTGTGCCTCTTTTCCTATTCCCTGAATCTTGTTTCAAAGTCTATTTCTGACTAATCAATATAAGAACATCGTACGAGTGCAATTGACAAGGTGTAGTTATTTGCCATAGTCATATGGCAAGCCTTATTCAACGGAACAACTTTAGAACCTTAATATTGCTAAAACAGTCAAAATAGATCATCTGGAAAAACTTAAAGTCTTGATGGTCCTAGGTCAATTAGCATTATTATTCAGCAATTAGAATTTATTATTATCCACCAGCTCTCCGACTTCCAGCAATTTCAAGGTCTTTGCATAAAAAATTCCCCTTCACACCCCAGTACTTCCTGATTTTTCCTAATTCCTTTAAACCTCACTCCTGTGGCTGTTTGGGGGGACATTGCTGTGCGCTATATAGGGATGTCCCTTTCACCTGCAAAACACACTGTCACTACACTTCACAGTAAATTGCTGTGAAGTGCTTTGAGACGTCCCCGATGTAAAAGAAGCCATACCATTGTATTTATTTAATATGCTTCGAGACATTACACTATGTGAAGGCTATTAAAATCGAAGGTTCATGCCAGACTATCAAGGCCATATACAGTTTTGCTTTGTAATTGAGGCCATATCCATTGATATAATAAAAAAAACTATCCTCCCCCATCTTCTGAGTGTTGTGTAGAACTCTTTGAGATTTCAAAATTATTAAACAAATGAGCTGGCCTAGAGCAAGGATTTTATGCATGTTTGTTACTGTGATTTGATATATGAAAGCTGGGATCACACACAACAGAACACGTGGCGAACATACAGTGGGAGATGAGTGCCATAAAACCAACGTAATACCCCCAAGCACTTGAATTAGTTGCGCTGTCTGTAAGGTATAAATTAAGCTTACAGTTGTCAGTGCGCTGAGTCATGCCAAGTTGCGTATCTTGTAAACAAAATGACTTGGAAAAATCGTGAGGGATTTTGAGCACCGTGAGGTTCGAAATACACGCAATATGCTTCATAGCTATCCGACCTGCTTAATTGCAGACATCCACACAAATGAGATTGCGGAATGTGGAATGAGGAGAAATTTTTAAACTGAGAAACATGTTTCTCTTTCGTGGCCCAGCTCCAAGTAAACATTTAAAAGCTTTGAGAAAAGGGGAATCTCCTATTTTAATCAGTTTCTGGGGAAGCTGCCATCAGTAATTTAAACATCATTGAAATACATCCTGGTAGGAGATAATAAAAACAGCTTCCTAGAAATGACTCTTTATGAAACGTTCCCGGTTGTTCTATCCACCACAGCACCCAACATGGCGTACACCTATACACACACTCACACACACACACACACACACACACACAACAGACGCAAACAACAGGTGCACACACTCACAACACGCCCACACATGTACACTACACCCACAAGTATAACACACACAACATATGTGCATATATATATATATATACACACAACACACAGACACAAACCACATAATAATAATAATATCCCTTGCATTTGATATAGCAACTTTTCACATCTTATCGTCTCAAAGCGCTTCACAGAATATACTGTGAAGTGAATTGACTGTACAGTATATTTGTGGGCGAAATGCGGCAGCCAATTGCGCACAGTAGCGTCCCACAAACAGTTGTGGATTGAAATGACCAATGTTATTATTGTGTGGGTTTTTTTTGGACGGACATGTGTTTTGGAGGAAAGGTGTGGAACACTGAACAACAACAACAACATTATATTTGTATAGCTCCTTTCACGTCAGGAGCAAGATAAGAAGCGGGGAGGAAAGTGAGAGATGTTTGTGGGGGCACTGATGCGCGCAATTGCGTTTCGCTCGCAAAATATCGCCCGCTCACTCTGCAGTATACTCGGTGAAGCGCTTTGAGCCGTCTCAACGATGCGATAATGCCTAATGCAAGGATTACTGTGGTCACTAAGTTGGCTGTAAACATTGACCGACATTCAGACATTCTCCACTTGATGTGAAACTCGGCACGTTCGAGAGAGAGCGAGAGAGAGAGATAAGGCGCTGGGATATAAATGCAAGGACGATGATCATTTATGGGAAATGTTCCACATAGTCTGCAAGATTCGCAGATGAGCTCAGAAGACACATCAAAGCAGGACAGATGTTGGGCAGAGTATCTGCATTCAATTTGGCTGTTGATTCTGTGCCTGAAGGTTAATTGCATCCATTCTGAAAGTGGTTACTCCTGAATTGACCTCACACTTCCAACTTATTTGATGGCTGTTGTGTAGATATCTGAAACATCTCGTTTCAGAGATAGGTCGAGTAAGTAGGACCGCAGGAAGCCTACCATATGTTCCTGGATTTTATACACACACATCGAGAAAATCTTCATATGTTCGCATCCTGTTTAGCAACAAAATGTGTTCAGCAAATGTACCAAGTTGGGGAAAAAAGGGGGGGAGTGGGAGTGGGGGGAGCACTTTGCTGCTGGTAAAGGCGGGCAAGATTAATGCAATGTCTGTGTTATGATTGATGCACTTTGTAAATATAGAGCTAATTTATCAAGGCGATTGAGAGGGGGAGGGGCTCCATTTAGTTGCTGGAATACCACCTACTTGGACAAAATAAATCGCTGAGTTAGCTTTCAGCCTGGTTGGATTTAAGGTAATGTAACTTTCTCTCTCTTTCCTACAGAACAGAAAGCACTTCTTACTGTCTATATACACATTTATATATATATATATATATATATATATAGAGAGAGAGAGAGAGATTTTAACTGTGTTCAGGACAAAGGTCGGTGAATGTCACAGGGAGAGAAAGGGATAAATCACACACACACACACATATTTTTATAGTAACTCCAATAACTGCCCGAATGAAATAGATTTTTTTTCCCTCCCTCCCCAAAAATTCTTAGGATATAAACACCACACATTGATTCGGTGGGCGAATTCTTATTCATTTTTTTTTCCCTTCTGTTACTATTTTCCCCTCCCCATCTCCCCTCCCACCACACCCACCCCTCCCAACCTAACCAACCCACCCCTCCCACCCAAAAATATGACTGGAAGAGTTTCCTAACTAAAATAAACACACAGATTACAACAGGAGGGTGACTGCTCCAATGCAATTAATGAGCGGTACCTTTATAACAACCTCTCTCCCCTCCCCACCATCCCCCAACAGAGAGATTGGGGTAGGGGGGGAACCTGTCCTGTCCTACCAAACCCCCCCCACCCACCACATGTTATTTTATACTGTAATATCCTTGTCAATTATATATCAATTGGTTGAACTGCAGCATAGGGAATGGTAAACATGTTCACCTCTTGTGTGTAACATGGTTTTCAACAAGATATAGCCCTGGAAATGTTAGATACCACCCACTCCACTCCCTCCCTCCTTTCCTCACTCACTCACTCACTCCCACCACCCATTCCCTCACTCACTCACCTACTCTCTCACTCACCTACTCACTCCCATCCATTCACTCCCTCCCTCACACACTCTCTCTCTCTTTCCTGCATCCATCCCTCCCTCAGTCACTCACTCTCACTCACATACACACACACCGTCCTTCCTTTGTTTCTGGCTTCACCGTTAACGAGGTTAACATTTCATTTTGAAAATGGTGACTATGCAAAGGGCAATAAATACTAATCAGTACACGCGCCGTTCGCATGGGTAACATATCCCATTGGAATAGTTTCCTCCTAAATGGTGTTGACATTTTTTTGTCGTCGCCCTCCCCCACCCCCCCCCCCCCCACCCCCCCCCCTGGAACTTAACCAAAGTTGTGGAATTCCCTCCCAAATAACTCCACCAACCGCTCAATCTTCAGTTATTCTCTTATCACCAGCGTTAGATTAATGCTGTGATAGGAAACGTAGATTCTGAATTCATTGTAGTACAACAATTGATATGAACAGAAAAAAAAATCCCTCTCAATTGTCTCTCTTGAGCATCACATGAGAAGTTAGGCGGTGGGTGACATAAGCCGAGAGTGGGATAACAGGGGGGGGGGGGGGGGGGGGTGATTAACAAATCAAATCCCCTCCCTCCAACGTTTGAAGTTGAATGAATCAATGCTAACACAACAGGTGATTTGCAATGTTAAATAATATATCTGCAAACAGGTGGGTTTGAGTGAATTCAGAATGAGTTGTGCTGGCAGTCCTTCGAGCAAAGGAGGGTTGGTTTATAAAATCATCATCATCATCATCATAATAATCCTTGCATTTGATACAGCGTTTTTCAAGATACTCTGTAGAGTGAATTGACTGTATATTTGTGAAACAATTGCGTACAGCAGTGTCCCACAAACGGTGGTGGATTGAAGTGACCAATTTATTATTGCCCTTGTCATATTCTCTTGAGGGCTTATTACCAGGCGTGTGTGAGTGTGGAGTAAGGAAATGGGCAGAGTTGAATCACCTGGACTGAGCTGGGAATGGCTCACTCTCAAGCCGCTCTCGAGTCTCAGTGTGAGATGGAGGGGGCAAGAAGGGAGTTTTGACTGAGACAATAACTGAAGCACAAATTAACCTGGCTACCGGTTGTTCTTCAAGCTGGGAAATTCAGCTGCAAATCAATGGAATAACATTGGGAACTCTATACCCAAATGTTCTTTTTGTTCTTTACTGTACAGTTATTACTGAAATAATGGGAAGGGGGTGAAACAAACACACACACACACAGAATTTAGGTGAAATGTTGAGCCAAATTGACCCCACCCCCCCGACACACACACACACACACATTTTCCCGTATAAAATGCACACTAACTGGACTTCACAGTAAAATAATAATAATCTCGTAAAAGTGTTTGAAACTTTTTTTGGGGGGCGACGTGGTTTCAGACGCTAATACATACATTACCAAAATACTGTACAGGGATTCCTATCATTTATTATTTGGATGTTACTATTTATCAAAGGGAGTGAAGGACATACCCAACACGCGAGGTGTATAAAATAATCTGAAAGTTAAATAACTTAAATAATTAAATATGGTGATGCAGAGTCTTCTCTTCAGAGAGAGCCAATATCAATTCAAGCCAGAAATTGTTGTGTTAATTCACACGTCGTATGAAATGCAGACCCCCCCCCCCCCCCCCCCAGATTTAACTGAAGTCTTCATTGAAGACTTCAGTTAAATCTGGGGGGCGATTCAGACTTAGTTAAGGTGAAGTTGGCTGTTTGATTTGTTGATATGAGAGTCCCATTGCACAACGAATAACCGTGCACCGATCACATTCCCGGTAGTCCCAACGAATTTGAACAATTTCAATGTCATTGAGATAGTGCCATTGGTGACTTCAGCGTTTAAAAGAATCCGCAAAATTGTTTCTCTGAACGGAAAATTTGCTCATTGGAAAACAGTGAAACGGGTCGCATCTGGAAATCCAAGGGGTGGGGAGAGAGAGAGAAAAAGCAATCTATTTCACTGAAAGCAAACTAGAAAAATGTAATTCTAACCCACTCAAAACGCTCCACAACCAACAGAATACACTTTTACAAGCAATCTAACGTTGCAATTAAGATTTCACTGATTTCCGACATGTACATCAGAACAATTTAAATGTTATTTTATATATGTATATTTTTTAAAAATTACAATTAGGATTTGTGATTAGTCTAGATTTAAAAAAATATATATTTTGTTGTGTGGAAAAAAAGTCAGCAATTTACATACATTTTACATAAATGTTGCTCTGAATACGTTGTAATTTGGCAAGATCTTTGCTACCAGAGAGATTTGCTAAGGACTTGGAAGAAAGCTATCAGTGAAAACCAAAGTCAAGGTGTTTCTGAATCTGTAAAATAATAATGATATAATCCTTGCATTTGATTTAGCGCAAAGTCTATGATTTAGAAGCTATCACAAGTTACAAATGACGATAGAATACAAATGTCATTTAATTTGAAATGATTTTATTTAGATACCAGCTTTTAATCTGAGTTGACAACATTACATTCCAGTGTTAGTGTGCACACACATCTAATATATAGACACGTATATATATATATAACATATAGTTACTGTAAGCTCAAAATATTTTTTATAGACTGCTATCCAAATAAAATTATTCCAGTTGGCGTGTTGCCAGACTTTCGATATTTGCGAATTTATTTCTTAGATGATATTCTCACCTCGCCATATAGCCATAAAAATGATCTGCCGTCAAAAATGTGTAACGTGAGGAGGTCTTTATAATCTACAAGATTTATTCATTAGACCTGGTTACTGGGAGGTAATGTTCGATTTGTTACATACTCTTAGATTTTATTATAAGATAATTGTTTGATCTCTGCCTTTGATTGTGTGTGTGTGTTTTATTCTTGTGAATCAACTGGAACCGGTTAAACACACGCACAGACGCTAATAAATAATAATAATAACGATGAGAATTATTATGGTAGCAATCCTTGAATTTGATATAGCGACCCAACGCGTCTTCGAGACGTCTCAAAGCGCTTCGCGGAGTATACTGTAAACTGAATTGACTAGGAAGGTTTGTGGGCGAAACTAACACTTCAATCAGGTTACAATTTAGGCTGGAGTTCAACTCGCTTCTGCAAACTAAACCAGGTTAGATATTAATGTGTGTGTACATCCATTTGATCCCTGTTACCTTACTGACTAGCTGACTTACTGGTTATATCATATATCAGTCCCACATTCACTGCAAAAATAACCTTCAAACGAGACCTCTAGTGATGTTTGATAGAATTACAGTAGCATCTCCAAAGTCCTTTCTCGGTTTATCAAACATCTCCCCCCTCCCACCCCCCTCCACCCCCCAACTTCCAACAACCCTTTCCATCCAGTTTGCCCATTAAAAACAGCAAAGCCACTCTCGGGCAAAATAAATGAACGAATTAAAACAAAAATCACATATCACAGCGTGGCAGGGAAATCTTTCATCTCCAATAATTAGTTGCAGTTGAATTTTTTTTCTTCAACCCCA